>JAVLSZ010000035.1:5862500-5867500 GCA_032313775.1 Urocyon cinereoargenteus
GGGTTAGTTTTAGGGTTCGGGTTAGGGTTAGGGTTAGGGTTCGGGTTAGGGTAGGGTTCGGGTTAGGGTTAGGGTTAGGTTTAGGGTTAGGGTTAGGGTTCGGGTTAGGGTTCGGGTTAGGGTTAGGGTTAGGGTTCGGGTTAGGGTTAGGGTTAGGGTTAGGTTTAGGGTTCGGGTTATGTTTAGGGTTAGGGTTCGGGTTAGGGTTAGGGTTAGGGTTCGGGTTCGGGTTCGGGTTAGGGTTAGGGTTCGGGTTAGTGTTCGGGTTAGGGTTCGGGTTCGGGTTAGGGTTAGGTTTCGGGTTATGGTTCGGGTTATGGTTACGGTTAGGTTTATGTTTAGGGTTAGGTTTCGTGTTAGGGTTAGGTTAGGGTTAGGGTTAGGTTAGGGTTCGGGTTAGGGTTAGGGTTCGGGTTAGGGTTAGGGTTAGGGTTAGGGTTAGGGTTCGGGTTATTGTTAGGGTTAGTGTTCGAGTTAGGGTTAGGGTTCGGGTTAGGGTTAGGGGTTAGTTTTAGTGTTAGGGTTAGGGTTAGGGCTAGTGTTCGGGTTAGGGTTAGGGTTAGGGATAGGGTTGTGGTTAGGGTTAGGGTTATGGTTACTGTTAGGGTTCGGGTTAGGGTTAGCGTTATGGTTTGGGTTCGGGTTCGGGGTAAGGTTAGGGTTCGGGTTCGGTTTAGGGTTCGGGTTCGGGTTCGGGTTCGGGTTAGAGTTAGGGTTAGGGTTAGGTTAGGGTTCGGGTTAGGGTTAGGGTTCGGGTTAGGGTTCGGGTTTGGGTTAGGTATCGGGTAAGGGCTTAGGGTTCGGGTTCGGGTTAGGGTTAGGTTTAGGGTTCCCGTTAGGGTTAGGGTTAGGGTTCGGGTTAGGGTTAGGGTTAGATTTCGGTTTAGGGTTCGGTTTCGGGTCAGGTTTAGGGTTAGGGTTCGGGTAAGGTTCGGGTTAGGGTTAGGATTCGGGTAAGGGGTTAGGGTTCGGGTTCTGGTTAGGGTTAGGGTTTGGGTTCCGGTTAGGTTTAGGGTTAGGGTTAGGGTTCGGGTTAGAGTTAGTGTTAGGTTTAGGGTTAGGGTTAGGGTTCGGGTTCGGGTTAAGGTTAGGGTTCGGTTTAGGGTTAGGGTTAGGGTTCGAGTTAGGGTTAGGGTTCGGGTTAGGGTTAGGGGTTAGGGTTAGGGTTAAGTTTCGGGTTAGGGTTCGGGTTAGGGTTAGGGTTAGGGTTAGGGTTCGGGTGAGGGTTAGGCTTAGGGTTATGGTTAGGGTTCGGGTTAGGGTTAGGGTTAATTTTTGGATTGGGGTTCGGGGTAGGGTTAGGGTTCGGGTTCGGGTTAGGGTTGGGGTTCGGGTTAGGGGTTAGGGTTCGGGTTAGGGTTAGGGTTAGTGTTCGGGTTAGGGTTAGGGTTAGGGTAAGATTAGGGTTAGGTTTCGGGTTAGGGTTTGGGGTAGGGTTATGGTTAGGATTCGGTTTAGGTTTCGGGTTAGGGTTCGGGTTAGGGTTCGGGTTAGGTTTCGGTTTAGGGTTAGGGTTCGAGTTAGGGTTAGGGTTAGTGTTCGGGTTAGGGTTAGGGTTAGGGTTCGGGTTAGGGTTATGGTTAGGTTTCGGGTTAGGGTTCGGGTTAGGGTTAGGTTTAGGGTTAGGTTTCGGGTTAGGGTTAGGGTTCGGGTTAGGGTTCGGGTTAGGGTTAGGGTTCGGGTTAGGGTTAGGGTTAGTGTTCGAGTTAGGGTTAGGGTTCGGGTTAGGATTAGAATTCGGGTTAGGCTTCGGGTTAGGGTTAGTGTTTGAGTTAGGTTGAGGGTTCGGGTTAGGGTTAGGGTTAGGGTTCGGGATAGGGTTTGGGTTAGTGTTCGGGTTAGGGTTCGGGTTAGGGTTAGGGTTAGGGTTCGGGTTATGGTTAGGTTTAGGGTTCGGGTTAGGGTTAGGGTTAGGTTTAGGGTTCGGGTTAGGGTTAGGGTTAGGGTTCGTGTTAGGGTTAGGGTTAGTGTTAGGGTTCGGGTTAGTGTTCGGGTTAGGGCTAGGGATAGGATTCGTGTTAGGGTTAGGGTTAGGGTTCGGGTTAGGGTTAGGGTTCGGGTTAGGGTTAGGTTTAGGTTTCGGGTTAGGTTTAGGGTTAGGGTTCGGGTTTGGGTTAGGGTTCGGGTTAGGGTTATGGTTAGGTTTAGTTTTAGGGTTAGGTTTAGGGTTCGGGTTCAGGTTAGGGTTAGCGTTAGGGTTAGGGTTAGGTTTAGGGTTAGGGTTCGGGTTAGGGTTAGGGTTAGGGTTAGGGTTAGTGTTCGGGTTAGGGTTAGGGTTAGTGTTCGAGTTAGTTTTAGGGTTCGGGTTAGGGTTAGGGGTTAAGGTAAGGGTTTGGGTTAGGGTTAGGGTTAGTGTTCGGGTTAGGGTTAGGGTTAGGGTTCGGGTTAGGGTTAGGGGTAGGGTAAGTCTTAGAGTTAGGGTTCGGGTTAGGGTTAGGGTTAGTTTTAGGGTTCGGGTTAGGGTTCGGGTTAGGGTTCGGGTTCGGGTTAGGGTTCGGTTTCGGGTTAGGGTTAGGGTTAGGGTTCGGATTAGGCTTAGGTTTAGGGTTAGGGTTAGGGTTAGTGTTCGGGTTAGGGTTCGGGTTCGGGTTACGTTTTAGGGTTAGGTTTAGGGTTAGGGTTAGGGTTAGGGTTAGGGTTAGGGGTTAGGGTTAGGGTTAGGGTTAGGGTTAGGGTTAGGGTTCGGGTTAGGGATAGGGTTCGAGTTAGGGTTAAGGTTAGGTTTAGGGTTAGGGTTAGAATTCGGGTTAGGGTTCGGGTTAGGGTTAGGGTTAGGGTTCGAGTAAGGGTTGGGGTTAGGGTTAGGGTTAGGGTTCAGGTTAGGGTTAGGGTTAGGGTTCGGGTTAGGGTTAGGGTTAGGGTTCGGGTTAGGGTTAGGTTTAGGGTTAGGGTTCGGGTTAGTGTTCGGGTTAGTGTTACGATAGGATTTGGGTTAGGGTTTGGGTTAGGGTTCGGGTTAGCGTTAGGGTTCGGGTTAGGGTTAGGTTTAGGTTTCGGGTTAGGGTTAGGGTTAGGGTTCGGGTTAGGGTTAGGGTTCGGGTTCGGGTTAGGGTTAGGGTTCGGGTTCGGGTTAGGGTTCGGATTTGGGTTAGGTTTTGGGTTAAGGTTAGGTTTACGGTTAGGTTTCGGGTTAGGGTTAGTGTTCGGGTTCGGGTTCGGGTTAGAGTTAGGGTTCGGGTTAGGGTTAGGGTTCGGGTTAGGGTTAGGGTTAGGGTTCGGGTTCGGGTTCGGGTAAGGGTTAGGGTTAGGGTTAGGTTTAGGGTTCGGATTAGGGTTAGGGGTAGGGTTCGGGTTAGGGTTCGGGTTCGGGTTAGGGTTAGTTTTAAGTTTAGGGTTAGGGTTCGGGTTAGGGTTAGGGTTAGGGTTAGGTTTAGGGGTTATGGTTAGTGTTAGTGTTCGGGTTAGGTTTAGGGTTAGGGTTCGGGTAAGGTTCGGGTTAGGGTTAGGATTCGGGTAAGGGGTTAGGGGTCGGGTTTGGGTTAGGGTTAGGGTTAGGGTTCCGGTTAGGGTTAGGGTTCGGGTTAGAGTTAGGGTTAGGTTTAGGGTTAGGGTTAGGGTTCGGGTTCGGGTTAAGGTTAGGGTTTGGTTTAGGGTTAGGTTTAGGGTTCGAGTTAGGGTTAGGGTTCGGGTTAGGGTTAGGGGTTAGGGTTAGGGTTAGGGTTAGGGTTAGGGTTCGGTTTAGGGTTAGGTTTAGGGTTAGGGTTAGGGTTCGGGTTAGGGTTCGGGTTAGGGTTATGGTTAGGGTTTGGGTTAGGGTTACGGTTAGGGTTAGGGTTAGGGTTAGGGTTCGGGTTAGGGTTTGGGCTATGGTTAGGGTTAGGGTTCGGGTTAGGGTTAGGGTTAGGGTTCGGGTTCGGGTTCGGGTTAGGATTAGGGTTCGGGTTAGTGTTCGGGTTAGGGTTAGGGTTCAGGTTAGGGTTAGGGTTAGGGTTAGGGTTAGGGTTCGGGTTATTGTTAGGGTTAGTGTTCGAGTTAGGGTTAGGGTTCGGGTTAGGGTTAGGGGTTAGTTTTAGTGTTAGGGTTAGGGTTAGGGCTAGTGTTCGGGTTAGGTTTAGGGTTAGGGATAGGGTTGTGGTTAGGGTTAGGGTTATGGTTACTGTTAGGGTTCGGGTTAGGGTTAGCGTTATGGTTTGGGATCGGGTTCGGGGTAAGGTTAGGGTTCGGGTTCGGTTTAGGGTTCGGGTTCGGGTTCGGGTTAGGGGTTAGAGTTAGGGTTAGGGTTAGGGTTAGGTTAGGGTTCGGGTTAGGGTTAGGGTTCGGGTTAGGGTTCGGGTTTGGGTTAGGTATCGGGTAAGGGCTTAGGGTTCGGGTTCGGGTTAGGGTTAGGTTTAGGGTTCCCGTTAGGGTTAGGGTTATGTTTCGGGTTCGGGTTAGGGTTAGGGTTAGATTTCGGTTTAGGGTTCGGTTTCGGGTTAGGGTTAGGGTTAGGGTTCGGGTTAGGGTTATGGTTAGGGTTAGGGTTAGGGTTAGGTTTAGGGTTCGGGTTAGGGTTAGGTTTCGGGTTAGGGTTAGGGTGAGGTTTAGTGTTAGGGTTCGGGTTAGGGTTAGGGTTTTGGTTAGGGTTAGGGTTCGGGTTAGGGTTAGGGTTAGTGTTCGAGTTAGGGATAGGGTTCGTGTTAGGGTTAGGGGTTAGGGTTAGGGTTTGGGTTAGGGTTAGGGTTAGTGTTCGGGTTAGGGTTAGGGTTAGGTTTAGGTTTCGGGTTAGGGTTAGGGTTAGGGTTAGGGTTCGGGTTAGGGTTAGGGTTATGGTTTGGGTTCGGGTTCGGGGTAAGGTTAGGGTTCGGGTTCGGGTTAGGGTTCGGGTTCGGGTTCGGGATAGGGGTTAGGGTTAGGGTTAGTGTTAAGGTTAGGGTTCGGTTTTGGGTTAGCGTTAGGGTTAGGGTTAGGGTTCGGGTTAGGGTTTGGGTTAGGGTTAGGTTTAGGGTTCGTGTTAGTGTTAGGGCTAGATTTCGGATTAGGGTTCGGGTTAGGGTTCGGGTTCGGGTTAGGTTTAGGGTTAG
>JAVLSZ010000035.1:5875000-5977500 GCA_032313775.1 Urocyon cinereoargenteus
AGGGTTAGTGTTCGAGTTAGTTTTAGGGTTCGGGTTAGGGTTAGGGGTTAGGGTAAGGGTTTGGGTTAGGGTTAGGGTTAGTGTTCGGTTTAGGGTTAGGTTTAGGGTTAGGGTTCGGGTTAGGGTTAGGGGTAGGGTTAGTCTTAGAGTTAGGGTTCGGGTTAGGGTTAGGGTTAGTTTTAGGGTTCGGGTTAGGGTTCGGGTTAGGGTTCGGGTTAGGGTTAGGTTAGGGTTAGGGTTAGGGTTCGGTTAGGGTTAGGGTTAGGGTTCGGGTTAGGGTTAGGTTTAGGTTTCGGTTTAGGGTTCGGGTTCGGGTTAGGGTTAGGGTTAGGGTTCGGGTTAGGGTTATGGTTAGGGTTAGGGTTAGGGTTAGGTTTAGGGTTCGGGTTAGGGTTAGGGTTAGGGTTAGGGTTAGGGTTTGGTTTAGGGTTAGGGTCGGGTTAGGGTTAGGGTTAGGGTTAGGGTTCGGGTTAGGGTTAGGGTTAGTGTTCGAGTTAGGGTTAGGGTTCGGGTTAGGGTTAGGGGTTAAGGTTAGGGTTTGGGTTAGGGTTAGGGTTAGTGTTCGGGTTAGGGTTAGGGTTAGGGTTCGGGTTAGGGTTAGGGTTAGGGTTAGGGTTAGGGTTAGTGTTCGGATTAGGTTTAGGGTTAGTGTTCGAGTTAGGTTGAGGGTTCGGGTTAGGGTTAGGTTTAGGGTTCGGGTTAGGGATAGGGTTCGAGTTAGGGTTAAGGTTAGGTTTAGGGTTAGGGTTAGAATTCGGGTTAGGGTTCGGGTTAGGGTTAGGGTTAGGGTTCGGGTAAGGGTTAGGGTTAGGGTTAGGGTTAGGGTTCAGGTTAGGGTTAGGGTTAGGGTTCGGGTTAGGGTTAGGGTTAGGGTTCGGGTTAGGGTTAGGTTTAGGGTTAGGGTTCGGGTTTGTGTTCGGGTTAGTGTTACGATAGGATTTGGGTTAGGGTTCGGGTTAGGGTTCGGGTTAGCGTTAGGGTTCGGGTTAGGGTTAGGTTTAGGTTTCGGGTTAGGGTTAGGGTTAGCGTTCGGGTTAGGGTTAGGGTTCGGGTTCGGGTAAGGGTTAGGGTTCGGGTTCGGGTTAGGGTTCGGATTTGGGTTAGGGTTTGGGTTAAGGTTAGGTTTACGGTTAGGTTTCGGGTTAGGGTTAGTGTTCGGGTTCGGGTTCGGGTTAGAGTTAGGGTTCGGGTTAGGGTTAGGGTTCGGGTTAGGGTTAGGGTTAGGGTTCGGGTTCGGGTAAGGGTTAGGGTTAGGGTTAGGTTTAGGGTTCGGATTAGGGTTAGGGGTAGGGTTCGGGTTAGGGTTCGGGTTCGGGTTAGGGTTAGTGTTAAGTTTAGGGTTAGGGTTCGGGTTAGGGTTAGGGTTAGGCTTAGGTTTAGGGGTTATGTTTAGTGTTAGTGTTCGGGTTAGGTTTAGGGTTAGGGTTCGGGTAAGGTTCGGGTTAGGGTTAGGATTCGGGTAAGGGGTTAGGGGTCGGGTTTGGGTTAGGGTTAGGGTTAGGGTTCCAGTTAGGGTTAGGGTTCGGGTTAGAGTTAGGGTTAGGTTTAGGGTTCGGGTTAGGGTTCGGGTTCGGGTTAAGGTTAGGGTTTGGTTTAGGGTTAGGGTTAGGGTTCGAGTTAGGGTTAGGGTTCGGGTTAGGGTTAGGGGTTAGTGTTAGCGTTAGGGTTAGGGTTAGGGTTCGGGTTAGGGTTAGGTTTAGGGTTAGGGTTCGGGTTAGTGTTAGGCTTAGGGTTAGGGTTAAGGTTCGGGTTAGGGTTATGGTTAATCTTTTGGGTTGGGGTTCGGGGTAGGGTTAGGTTTCGGGTTCGGGTTATGGTTGGGGTTCGGGTTAGGGGTTAGGGTTCGGGTTAGGGTTAGGGTTAGGGTTCGGGTTAGGGTTAGGGTTAGGGTTAGGATTAGGGTTAGGTTTCATGTTAGGGTTTGGGGTAGGGTTATGGTTAGGATTCGGGTTAGGGTTAGGGTTAGGGTTAGGGTTCGGGTAAGGGTTCGGTTTAGCGTTAGGGTTAGGATTCGGATTAGGGTTCGGTTTAGGTTTCGGGTTAGGGTTCGGGTTAGGGTTCGGGTTAGGGTTCGGTTTAGGGTTAGGGTTCGATTTAGGGTTAGGGTTAGTGTTCGGGTTAGGGTTAGGGTTAGGGTTAGTGTTCGGGTTAGGGTTAGGGTTAGGTTTCGGGTTAGGGTTCGGGTTAGGGTTAGGGTTTGGGTTAGGGTTCGGGTTAGGGTTAGGGTTCGGGTTAGGGTTAGGTTTAGGGTTAGGGTTCGGGTTAGGGTTAGGGTTAGTGTTCGAGTTAGGGTTAGGTTTCGGGTTAGGGTTAGCGGTTAGGGTTAGGGTTTGGGATAGGGTTAGGGTTAGTGTTCGGGTTAGGGTTAGGGTTAGGTTTCGGGTTAGGGTTAGGGTTAGGGTTAGGGTTAGGGTTAGGGTTAGAGTTCGGGTTAGGGTTAGGGTTATGTTTTGGGTTCGGGTTCGGGGTAAGGTTAGGGTTCGTGTTCGGGTTAGGGTTCGGGTTCGGGTTCGTGATAGGGGTTAGGTTTAAGGTTAGTGTTAGGGTTAGGGTTCGGGTTCGGGTTCGAGTTAGGGTTAGGTTTAGGGTTCGGGTTAGGGTTTGGGTTAGGGTTAGGGTTAGGGTTCGGGTTAGGGTTAGGGCTAGGGTTCGGTTTAGGGTTCGGGTTAGGGTTCGGGTTCGGGTTAGGGTTCGGGTTCGGGTTAGGGTTAGGGTTAGGGTTCGGAATAGGGTTAGGGTTAGGGTTAGGGTAAGGGTTAGGGTTCGGGTTAGGGTTCGGGTTCGGGTTAGGGTTAGGGTTAGGGTTAGGTTTAGGGTTAGGGTTCGGGTTCGGGTTAGGGTTAGGGTTAGGGTTAGGGTTGGGGTTAGGGTTAGGGTTCGGGTTAGGGTTAGGGTTAGTGTTCGAGTTAGGGTTAGGGTTCGGGTTAGGGTTAGGGGTTAAGGTTAGGGTTTGGGTTAGGGTTAGGGTTAGTGTTCGGGTTAGGGTTAGGGTTAGGGTTAGGGTTCGGTTTAGGGTTAAGGTTAGGGTTAGGTTTAGGGTTCGGATTAGGGTTAGGGTTAGTGTTCGAGTTAGGTTTACGGTTCGGGTTAGGGTTAGGGTTCGGGTTCAGGTTCGAGTTAGGGTTAGGTTTAGGGTTCGGGTTAGGGTTTGGGTTAGGGTTAGGGTTAGGGTTCGGGTTAGGGTTAGGGCTAGGGTTCGGGTTAGGGTTCGGGTTAGGGTTCGGGTTAGGGTTAGGGTTAGGGTTAGGGTTAGGGTTAGGTTTAGGGTTAGGGTTCGGGTTAGGGTTAGGGTTAGGGTTAGGGTTCGGGTTCGGGTTACGTTTTGGGGTTAGGTTTAGGGTTAGGGTTAGGGTTAGGGTTAGGGGTTAGGTTTAGGGTAGGGTTCGGGTTAGGGTTAGGGTTCGGGTTAGGGTTAGGGTTAGGTTTAGGGTTAGGGTTAGGTTTCGGATTAGGGTTCGGGTTAGGGTTAGGGTTAGGGTTCGGGTTAGGGTTAGGGTTAGGGTTCGGGTTAGGGTTAGGTTTAGGTTTCGGGTTAGGGTTAGGGTTAGGGTTCGGGTTAGGGTTAGGGTTAGGGTTAGGGTTCGGGTTAGGGTTAGGGTTAGGGTTCGGAATAGGGTTAGGGTTAGGGTTAGGGTAAGGGTTAGGGTTCGGGTTAGGGTTCAGGTTAGGGTTAGGGTTAGGGTTAGGTTTAGGGTTAGGGTTCGGGTTCGGGTTAGGGTTAGGGTTAGGGTTAGGGTTCGGGTTCGGGTTACGTTTTAGGGTTTGGTTTAGGGTTAGGGTTAGGGTTAGGGTTAGGGGTTAGGGTTAGGGTTAGGGTTAGGGTTCGGGTTAGGGTTAGGGTTCGGGTTAGGGTTAGGGTTAGGTTTAGGGTTAGGGTTAGTTTTCAGGTTAGGGTTCCTGTTAGGGTTAGGGTTAGGGTTCGGGTTAGGGTTAAGTTTAGGGTTAGGGTTAGGGTTCGGTTAGGGTTAGGGTTAGGGTTCGGGTTAGGGTTAGGTTTAGGTTTCGGTTCAGGGTTCGGGTTCGGGTTAGGGTTCGGGTTAGGGTTATGGTTAGGGTTAGGGTTAGGGTTAGGTTTAGGGTTCGCGTTAGGGTTAGGGTTAGGGTTAGGGTTAGGGTTTGGTTTAGGGTTAGGGTTCGGGTTAGGGTTGGGGTTAGGGTTAGGGTTCGGGTTAGGGTTAGGGTTAGTGTTCGAGTTAGGGTTAGGGTTCGGGTTAGGGTTAGGGGTTAAGGTTAGGGTTTGGGTTAGGGTTAGGGTTAGTGTTCGGGTTAGGGTTAGGGTTAGGGTTAGGTTTCGGGTTAGGGTTAGGGTTAGGGTTAGGTTTAGGGTTCGGATTAGGGTTAGGGTTAGTGTTCGAGTTAGGTTTAGGGTTCGGGTTAGGGTTAGGGTTAGGGTTCGGGATAGCGTTTGGGTTAGTGTTAGGTTTAGGGTTCGGGTTAGGGTTAGGGTTAGGGTTCGGGTTAGGGTTAGGTTTAGGGTTCGGGTTAGGGTTAGGGTTAGGTTTAGGGTTCGGGTTAGGGTTAGGGTTCGTGTTAGGGTTAGGGTTAGGGTTAGGGTTCGGGTTAGTGTTCGGGTTAGGGCTAGGGATAGGATTCGTGTTAGTGTTAGGGTTAGGGTTCGGGTTAGGGTTAGGGTTCGGGTTTGGGTTAGGTTTAGGTTTCGGTTTAGGGTTAGGGTTAGGGTTCGGGTTTGGGTTAGGGTTCGGGTTAGGGTTATGGTTAGGTTTAGGTTTAGGGTTAGGTTTAGGGTTCGGGTTCAGGGTAGGGTTAGGGTTAGGGTTAGGGTTAGGTTTAGGGTTAGGGTTCGGTTTAGGGTTAGGGTTAGGGTTAGGGTTAGGATTCGGGTTAGGGTTAGGGTTAGTGTTCGAGTTAGTTTTAGGGTTCGGGTTAGGGTTAGGGGTTAGGGTAAGGGTTTGGGTTAGGGTTAGGGTTAGTGTTCGGGTTAGGGTTAGGGTTAGGGTTCGGGTTATGGTTAGGGTAGGGTTAGTCTTAGGGTTAGGGTTCGGTTTAGGGTTAGGGTTAGTTTTAGGGTTCGGGTTAGGGTTCGGGTTAGGGTTCGGGTTCGGGTTAGGGTTCGGTTTCGGGTGAGGGTTAGGGTTAGGGTTCGGATTAGGTTTAGGTTTAGGGTTAGGGTTAGGGTAGGGTTCGGGTTAGGGTTCGGGTTAGGGTTAGGGTTAGGGTTAGGGTTAGGGTTATGGTTAGGTTTAGGGTTAGGGTTCGGGGTCGGGTTAGGGTTAGGGTTAGGGTTAGGGTTCGGGTTCGGGTTACGTTTTAGGGTTAGGTTTAGTGTTAGGGTTAGGGTTAGGGTTAGGGGTTAGGGTTAGGGTTAGGGTTAGGGTTAGGGTTAGGGTTCGGGTTAGGGTTAGGGTTCGGGTTAGGGTTAAGGTTAGGTTTAGGGTTAGGGTTAGAATTCGGGTTAGGGTTCGGGTTAGGGTTAGGGTTAGGGTTCGGGTAAGGGTTAGGGTTAGGGTTAGGGTTCAGCTTAGGGTTAGGGTTAGGGTTCGGGTTAGGGTTAGGGTTAGGGTTCGGGTTAGGTTTAGGGTTAGGGTTAGGGTTCGGGTTAGTGTTCGGGTTAGTGTTACGATAGGATTTGGGTTAGGGTTCGGGTTAGGGTTCGTGTTAGCGTTAGTGTTCGTGTTAGGGTTAGGTTAGGGTTTCGGGTTAGGGTTAGGGTTAGGGTTCGGGTTAGGGTTAGGGTTAGGGTTCGGGTTAGGTTTAGGGTTCGGGTTCGGGTTAGGGTTAGGGTTCGGGTTCGGGTTAGGGTTTGGATTTGGGTTAGGGTTTGGGTTAAGGTTAGGTTTACGGTTAGGTTTCGGGTTAGGGTTAGTGTTCGGGTTCGGGTTCGGGTTAGAGTTAGGGTTCGGGTTAGGGTTAGGGTTCGGGTTAGGGTTAGGGTTAGGGTTCGGGTTCGGGTTCGGATAATGGTTAGGGTTAGGGTTAGGTTTAGGGTTCGGATTAGGGTTAGGGTTAGGGTTCGGGTTAGGGTTCGGGTTCGGGTTAGGGTTAGTGTTAAGTTTAGGGTTAGGGTTCGGGTTAGGGTTAGGGTTAGGGTTAGGTTTAGGGGTTATGGTTAGTGTTAGTGTTCGGGTTAGGTTTAGGGTTAGGGTTCGGGTAAGGTTCGGGTTAGGGTTAGGATTCGGGTAAGGGGTTAGGGGTCGGGTTCGGGTTAGGGTTATGGTTAGGGTTCCGGTTAGGGTTAGGGTTCGGGTTAGAGTTAGGGTTAGGTTTAGTGTTAGGGTTAGGGTTCGGGTTCGGGATAAGGTTAGGGTTTAGTTTAGGGTTAGGGTTAGGGTTCGAGTTAGGGTTAGGGTTCGGGTTAGGGTTAGGGGTTAGGGTTAGGGTTAGGGTTAGGGTTAGGGTTAGGGTTCGGGTTAGGGTTAGGTTTAGGGTTAGGGTTCGGGTTAGGGTTAGGCTTAGGGTTAGGGTTAAGGTTCGGGTTAGGGTTACGGTTAATCTTTTGGGTTGGGGTTCGGGGTAGGGTTAGGTTTCGGGTTCGGGTTAGGGTTGGTGTTCGGGTTAGGGGTTAGGGTTCGGGTTAGGGTTAGGGTTAGGGTTCGGGTTAGGGTTAGGGTTAGGGTTAGGATTAGGGTTAGGTTTCGGGTTAGGGTTTGGGGTAGGGTTATGGTTAGGATTCGGGTTAGGGTTAGGGTTAGGGTTCGGGTAAGGGTTCGGTTTAGCGTTAGGGTTAGGATTCGGATTAGGGTTCGGTTTAGGTTTCGGGTTAGGGTTCGGGTTAGGGTTCGGGTTAGGGTTCGGTTTAGGGTTAGGGTTCGAGTTAGGGTTAGGGTTAGTGTTCGGGTTAGGGTTAGGGTTAGATTTCGGGTTAGGGTTAGGCTTAGGGTTAGGGTTAGGGTTAGGGTTCGGGTTAGGGTTAGGGTTATGGTTTGGGTTCGGGTTCGGGTTCGGTTTAGGCTTAGTGTTCGGGTTCGCGTTAGGGTTAGTTTTAGGGTTAGGGTTAGGTTTCGGATTAGGGTTAGGGGGTAGGGTTCCGGTTAGGGTTCGGGTTCGGGTTAGGGTTAGTGTTAGGGTTAGGGTTAGGGTTCAAGTTAGGGTTAGGGTTAGGGTTAGGGTTAGGGGTTAGGGTTAGGGTATGGTTCGGGTTAGGGTTAGGGTTAGGGTTTGGGTTAGTTTTCGGTTTAGGGTTCGGTTTCGGGTTAGGGTTAGGTTTAGGTTCGGGTTAGGGTTAGGGTTTGGGTTAGGTTTAGGGTTAGGGTTAGGGTTCGGGTTAGGGTTCGGGTTAGGGTTAGGGTTAGGGTTAGGGTTAGGGTTAGGTTTAGGGTTAGGGTTCGGTTTAGGTTTAGGGTTAGGGTTAGGGTTAGGGTTCGGGTTGGGGTTAGGGTTAGTGTTCGAGTTAGGGTTAGGGTTCGGGTTATGGTTAGGGTTAGGGGTTAGGGTTAGGGTTAGGGTTCGTTTTAGGGTTAGGGTTAGGGTTCGGGTTAGGGTTCGGGTTAGGGTTAGGGTTAGGGTTCGGGTTAGGGATAGGGTTAGGGTTAGGGTTAGGGTTAGTGTTCGGGTTAGGGTTAGGGTTACGGTTAGGGTTCCGTTTAGTGTTAGGGTTAGGGTTCGGGTTAGGTTTCGGGTTAGGTTTAGTGTTAGGATTAGGGTTCGGGTTAGGGTTAGGGTTAGGGTTAGGGTTAGGGTTAGGGTTCGGGTTAGGGTTCGGGTTAAGGTTCGGGTTAGGGTTAGGGTTAGGGTTAGGGTTCGTGTTAGGGTTCGGGTTAGGTGTCGGGTCAGGTTTAGGTTTAGGGTTCGGGTTCGGGTTCGGGTTAGGGTTAGGGTTAGGGTCGTGTTCGGGGTTAGGGTTAGGGTTAGGGTTCGGGTTAGGGTTCGGGTTAGGTTTAGGATTCGGTTAAGGGCTTAGGGTTCGGGTTCGGGTTAGGGTTAGGGTTAGGGTTCCGGTTAGGGTTAGGGTTAGGGTTCGGGTTAGGGTTAGGGTTAGGGTTCGTGTTAGGGTTCGGGTAAGGGTTAGGGTTCGGTTTAGGTTTAGGGTTAGGGTTCGGGTTAGGGTTCGGGTTCGGGTTAGGGTTCGGGTTCGGTTTAGGGTTAGGGTTAGGGTTCGGGTAGGGTTAGGTTTAGGGTTACGGTTAGGGTTCGGGTTAGGGTTAGGGTTAGGGTTCGGGTTAGGTTTCGCGTTTGGTTTAGGGTTAGGGTTCGGGTTAGGGTTCGGGTTAGGGTTCGGGTTAGGGTTAGGGTTAGGTTTAGGGCTCGCGTTCGGGTTAGGGTTAGGGTTAGGGTTAGGTTTAGGGTTCGGGTTAGGGTTAGGGTTAGTGTTCGAGTTAGGGTCAGGGTTCGGGTTAGGGTTAGGTGTTAGGGTTAGGGTTAGGTTTAGGGTTAGGGTTAGTGTTTGGGTTAGGGTTAGGGTTAGGGTTAGGGTTCAGGTTAGGGTTAGGGTTAGGGTTAGGTTTAGGGTTCGGCTTAGGGTTAGGGTTATGGTTTGGGTTCGGGTTCGGGGTAAGTTTAGGGTTCGGGTTCGGGTTAGGGTTCGGGTTCGGGTTCGGGTTAGGGGTTAGTGTTAGGGTTAAGGTTAGGGTTAGGGTTCGGGTTAGGGTTAGGGTTAGGGTTAGGGTTCGGGTTAGGGTTTGGGTTAGGTTTAGGGTTAGGGTTCGGGTTAGGGTTAGGGCTATGGTTCGGGTTAGGTTTCGGGTTAGGGTTAGGGTTAGGGTTCGGGTTAGGGTTAGGGTTCGGGTTAGGTTTAGGATTAGGGTTCGGGTTAGGGTTCGGGTTCGGGTTAGGGTTCGGGTTAGGGTTAGGGTTAGGTTTCGGGTTAGGGTTCGGGTTCGGGTTAGGGTTCGGGTTCGGGTTAGGGTTAGGTTTCGGGTTAGGGTTCGGGTTCGGGTTAGGGTTCGGGTTCGGGTTAGGGTTAGGGTTAGGGTTCGGATTAGGGTTAGGGTTAAGGTTAGGGTTAGGGTTCGGGTTAGGGTTCGTTTTAGGGTTAGGTTTAGGGATAGAGTTCGGGTTAGGGTTAGGGTTAGGGTTAGGGTTCGGGTTAGGGTTCGGGTTAGGTGTCGGGTTAGGGTTAGTGTTAGGGTTCGGGTTCGGGTTAGGGTTAGGGTTAGGGTTAGGGTTAGGGTTCGGGTTTGGGGTTAGGGTTCGGGTTAGAGTTCGGGTTAGGCTTAGGATTCGGGTAAGGGCTTAGGGTTCGTGTTCGTGTTAGGGTTAGGGTTCGGGTTAGGGTTAGGGTTCGGGATAGGGTTATGTTTAGGGTTCGGTTTCGGGTTCGGGTTAGGGTTAGGGTTCGGGTTCGGGTTAGGGTTAGGGTTCGTGTTCGGGTTAGGGTTCGGGTTCGGGTTAGGGTTAGGGGTTAGTGTTCGAGTTAGGGTTAGAGTTCGGGTTAGGGTTAGGGGTTAGGGTTAGGGTTAGGGTTAGGGTTAGTGTTCGGGTTACGGTTTGGATTAGGGTTAGGGTTAGGGTTCGCGTTAGGATTAGGGCAAGGTTTCGGGTTAGGGTTCGAGTTAGGGTTAGGGTTAGGTTTCGGGTTAGGGTTCGGGTTAGGGTTCGGGTTAGGTTCGGGTTAGGGTTAGCGTTCGGGATAGGGTTAGGGTTAGGATTCGGGTTAGGGTTCGGGTTCGGGTTAGGGTTCGGGTTCGGGTTAGGGTTAGGGTTAGGGTTCGGATTAGGGTTAGGGTTAGGGTTAGGGTTAGGGTTAGGGTTAGGGATCGGATTAGGGTTCGGGTTAGGTTTAGGTTTAGGGTTAGGTTTAGGGTTAGGGTTCCGGTTAGGGTTAGGTTTAGTGTGAGGTTTAGGGTTCGGGTTAGGGTTAGGTTTTAGGGTTAGGGTTCGGGTTAGGGTTAGGGTTAGGGTTAGGTTTAGGGTTAGGGTTCGGGTTCGGGTTAGGGTTCGGGTTCGGGTTAGGGTTAGTGTTAGGGTTCGGATTAAGGTTAGGGTTCGGGTTCGGGTTAGGGTTAGGGTTAGGGTTACAGTCAGGGTTCCGGTTAGGGTTAGGGTTCGGTGTCGGGTTAGGTTTAGGGTTAGGTTTAGGGTTCGGGTTCGGGTTAGGGTTCGGGTTAGGGTTAGGGTTAGGGTTCGGATTCGGGGTTAGGGTTAGGGTTAGGGTTCGGGTTAGGGTTCGGGTTAGGTTTAGGATTCGGGTTAGGGTTCGCGTTAGGGTTAGGGTTGGGGTTAGGGTTAGGGTTAGGTTTAGGGTTAGGGTTCGGGTGAGGGTTAGGGTTTGGTTTAGGGTTAGGGTTCGGGTTATTGTTAGGGTTAGTGTTCGAGTTAGGGTTAGGGTTCGGGTTAGGGTTAGGGTACGGGTTAGGGTTAGGGTGAGGGTACGGGTTAGGGTTAGGATTAGGGTACGCGTTAGTGTTAGGGTTAGGGTACGGGTTAGAGTTAGGGTTAGGTTTAAGGTACGGGTTAGGGTTAGGGTTAGGGGTTAGGGTTAGGGTACGGGTTAGGGTTAGGGTTAGGGTTAGGGTTAGGTTTAGGGTTAGGGTACGGGTTAGGGTTAGGGTTAGGGTTAGTGTTAGGGTTAAGGTATGGGTTAGGGTTAGGGTTAGGATTAGGGTTAGATTTACGGGTAGGGTACGGGTTAGGTTTAGGGTAAAGGTTAGTGTTAGGGTACGGGTTAGGGTATCGGTTAGGGTTAGGGTTAGGGTTAGGGTACGGGTTAGGGTTAGGGTTAGGGTTAGGGTTAGGGTACGGGTTAGGGTTAGGGTTAAGTTTAGGGTTAGGGTTAGGGTACGGGTTAGGTTACGGGTTAGGGTACGGGTTAGGGTTAGGGTACGGTTTAGGGTTAGGGTACGGGTTAGGGTTAGTGTTAGGGTACGGGTTACGGTTAGGGTTAGGGTACGTGTTAGGGTTAGGATTAGGGTTAGGGTTAGGGTTAGGATTAGAGGTTAGGGTTAGGGATAGGCTTAGGGTTAGGATTAGGGTACGGGTTAGGGTACGGGTTAGGGTTAGGGTTAGAGTACGGGTTAGGGTTAGGTTTAGGGTACGTTTTAGGGTTAGGGTACGGTTTAGGGTTAGGGTTAGGGTTAGGGTACGGGTTAGGGTTAGGGTACGGGTTAGGGTTAGGGTTAGGGTACGTGTTAGGGTTAGGGTTAGGGTTAGGGTTAGGGTACGGGTTAGGGTTAGGGTTAGTGTTAGGGTTAGGGTATGTTTTAGGGTTAGGGTACGGTTTAGGGTTAGGGTGAGGGTTAAGGGTTAGGGTTAGGGTTAGGGTTAGGGTTAGGGTACGTGTTAGAGTACGGGTTAAGGTTATGGTTAGGGTTAGGGTTAGGGGTAGGGTACAGGTTAGGGTTAGGATTAGGGTACGGTTTAGGGTTAGGGTACGGTTTAGGGTTAGGTTTAGGTTTAGGGTACGGGTTAGGGTTAGGGTACGGGTTAGGGTTAGGTTTAGGGATAGGGTTAGGGTTAGGGTTAGGGTTAGTGTTAGCATACGGGTTCGGATTAGGGCACGGTTTAGGGTTAGGGTACGGTTTAGGGTTAGGTTTAGGTTTAGGGTTCGGGTTAGGGTTAGGGTACGGGTTAGGGTATGGGTTAGGGTTAGGGTTAGGGTTAGGGTTAGTGTTAGCGTACGGGTTAGGGTTAGGGTACGGGTTAGGGTTAGGTTTAGGTTTAGGGTACGGGTTAGGGTTAGGATACGGGTTAGGGTACGGGTTAGGGTTAGGTTTAGGGTACGGGTTAGGTTTAGGGTTAGGGTACGGGTTAGGATTAGTGTTAGGGTACGGGTTAGGGTTAGGGTTAGGGTACGGGTTAGGGTTAGGATTAGGGGTTAGGTTTAGGGTACGGGTTAGGGTTAGGTTTAGGGTTAGGGTACGGGTTAGGGTTAGGGTTAGTGTTAGGGTTAAGGTACGGGTTAGGGTTAGGGTAAAGGTTAGGGTTAGGGTTAGGTTTAGGGTTTAGGGGTTATGGTTAGAGTTAGTGTTAGGGTTAGGGTTAGGGTTAGGGTACGGTTTAGGGTTAGGTTTTGGGTTAGGCTTAGGGTACGGGTTAGGGTTAGGGTACGGGTTAGGGTTAGGTTTAGGGTTAGGGTACGGGTTAGGGTTAGGGTACGGGTTAGGCTTAGGGTGAGGGTACGGGTTAGGGTTAGGTTTAGGGTTAGTGTTAGGGTTAAGGTATGGGTTAGGGTTAGGGTTAGGATTAGGGTTAGATTTACGGTTAGGTTACGGGTTAGGTTTAGGGTAAAGGTTAGTGTTAGGGTACGGGTTAGGGTATGGGTTAGGGTTAGGGTTAGGGTTAGGGTTAGGGTACGGGTTAGGGTTAGGGTTAGGTTTAGGGTTAGGGTTAGGGTACGGGTTAGGTTACGGGTTAGGGTACGGGTTAGGGTTAGGGTACGGGTTAGGGTTAGGGTTAGGGTTAGGGTTAGGTTTAAGGTACGGTTTAGGGTTAGGGTTAGGGGTTAGGGTTAGGGTACGGGTTAGGTTTAGGTTTAGGGTTAGGGTTAGGTTTAGGGTTAGGGTACGGGTTATGGTTAGGTTTAGGGTTAGTGTTAGGGTTAAGGTATGGGTTAGGGTTAGGGTTAGGATTAGGGTTAGATTTACGGTTAGGGTACGGGTTAGGTTTAGGGTAAAGGTTAGTGTTAGGGTACGGGTTAGGGTATGGGTTAGGGTTAGGGTTAGGGTTAGGGTACGGGTTAGGGTTAGGGTTAGGGTTAGGGTTAGGGTACGGGTTAGGGTTAGGGTTAGGTTTAGGGTTAGGGTTAGGATACGGGTTAGGTTACGGGTTAGGGTACCGGTTAGGGTTAGGGTACGTGTTAGGGTTAGGGTTAGGTTTAGGGTTAGGGTGCGGTTTAGGTTTCGGGTTACGTTTAGGGTTAGGGTTAGAGTTAGGGTACGGGTTAGGTTTAGGGTTAGGTTTAGGGTTAGGTTACGGGTTAGGGTTAGGGTTAGGGTTAGGGTTAGGATTAGGGTACGGGGTAGGTTTAGGGTTAGGGTACGGGTTAGGGTTAGGGTACGGGTTAGGGTTAGGGTTAGGTTTAGGGTTAGGGTGCGGTTTAGGTTTCGGGTTACGTTTAGGGTTAGGGTTAGGGTACGGGTTAGGTTTAGGATTAGGGTCAGGGTTAGGTTACGGGTTAGGGTTAGGGTTAGGCTTAGGGTTAGGCTTAGGGTATGGGTTAGGGTTATGGTACGGGTTACGGTTAGGGTTAGGGTTAGCGTACCGGTCAGGGTTAGGGTTAGTGTTAGGGTTAGGGGTTAGGGGTTGGGGTTAGGGTTAGGTTTAGGGTTAGGGTACGGGTTATGGTTAGGGTTAGGGTACGGGTTAGGTTTAGGGTTAGGGTTAGGGTTAGGGTACGGGTTAGGGTTAGTGTAAGGGTTAGGGTTACGGGTTAGGGGTTAGGGTTAGTGTTAGGGTTAGTGTTAGGGTTAGGGTACGGGTTATGGTACGGGTTAGGGTTAGGGTACGGGTTAGTGTTAGGGTTAGGGTTAGGGTTAGGGTTAGGGTTAGGTTACGAGTTAGGGTTAGGGTACGGGTTAGGGTTAGGGTACGGGTTAGGGTACGGGTTAGGGTTAGTGTAAGGGTTAGGGTTAGGGTTAGGGTACGGTTTAGGTTTAGGTTTTGGGTTAGGCTTAGGGTACGGGTTAGCATTAGGGTACGGTTTAGGGTTAGGTTTAGGGTTAGGGTACGGTTTAGGGTTAGGGTACGGGTTAGGGTTAGGGTGAGGGTACGGGTGAGGGTTAGGATTAGGGTACGGGTTAGGGTTAGGGTTAGGGTACGGGTTAGGGTTAGGGTTAGGTTTAAGGTACGGTTTAGCGTTAGGGTTAGGGGTTAGGGTTAGTGTACGGGTTAGGGTTAGGGTTAGGGTTAGGGTTAGGTTTAGGGTTAGGGTACGGGTTAGGGTTAGGGTTAGGGTTAGTGTTAGGGTTAAGGTATGGGTTAGGGTTAGGGTTAGGAGGAGGGTTAGATTTACGGTTAGGGTATGGGTTAGGTTTAGGGTAAAGTTTAGTGTTAGGGTATGGGTTAGGGTATGGGTTTGGGTTAGGGTTAGGGTTAGGGTACGGGTTAGGGTTAGGGTTAGGGTTAGGGTTAGGGTTAGGGTACGGGTTAGGGTTAGGGTTAGGTTTAGGGTTAGGGTACGGGTTAGGTTACGGGTTAGGGTACGGGTTAGGGTTAGGGTACGGGTTAGGGTTAGGGTTAGGTTTAGGGTTAGGGTGCGGTTTAGGTTTCGGGTTACGTTTAGGGTTCGGGTTAGGGTTAGGGTTCGGTTTAGGTTTAGGGTTAGGGTTCGGGTTAGGGTTCGGGTTCGGGTTAGGGTTCGGGTTCGGTTTAGGGTTAGGGTTAGGGTTCGGGTAGGGTTAGGTTTAGGGTTACGGTTAGGGTTCGGGTTAGGGTTAGGGTTAGGGTTCGGGTTAGGTTTCGGGTTTGGTTTAGGGTTAGGGTTCGGGTTAGGGTTCGGGTTAGGGTTCGGGTTAGGGTTAGGGTTAGGTTTAGGGCTCGCGTTCGGGTTAGGGTTAGGGTTAGGGTTAGGTTTAGGGTTCGGGTTAGGGTTAGGGTTAGTGTTCGAGTTAGGGTCAGGGTTCGGGTTAGGGTTAGGTGTTAGGGTTAGGGTTAGGTTTAGGGTTAGGGTTAGTGTTTGGGTTAGGGTTAGGGTTAGGGTTAGGGTTCAGGTTAGGGTTAGGGTTAGGGTTAGGTTTAGGGTTCGGCTTAGGGTTAGGGTTATGGTTTGGGTTCGGGTTCGGGGTAAGTTTAGGGTTCGGGTTCGGGTTAGGGTTCGGGTTCGGGTTCGGGTTAGGGGTTAGTGTTAGGGTTAAGGTTAGGGTTAGGGTTCGGGTTAGGGTTAGGGTTAGGGTTAGGGTTCGGGTTAGGGTTTGGGTTAGGTTTAGGGTTAGGGTTCGGGTTAGGGTTAGGGCTATGGTTCGGGTTAGGTTTCGGGTTAGGTTTAGGGTTAGGGTTCGGGTTAGGGTTAGGGTTCGGGTTAGGTTTAGGATTAGGGTTCGGGTTAGGGTTCGGGTTCGGGTTAGGGTTCGGGTTAGGGTTAGGGTTAGGTTTCGGGTTAGGGTTCGGGTTCGGGTTAGGGTTCGGGTTCGGGTTAGGGTTAGGTTTCGGGTTAGGGTTCGGGTTCGGGTTAGGGTTCGGGTTCGGGTTAGGGTTAGGGTTAGGGTTCGGATTAGGGTTAGGGTTAGGGTTAGGGTTAGGGTTCGGTTTAGGGTTCGTTTTAGGGTTAGGTTTAGGGATAGAGTTCGGGTTAGGGTTAGGGTTAGGGTTAGGGTTCGGGTTAGGGTTCGGGTTAGGTGTCGGGTTAGGGTTAGTGTTAGGGTTCGGGTTCGGGTTAGGGTTAGGGTTAGGGTTAGGGTTAGGGTTCGGGTTTGGGGTTAGGGTTCGGGTTAGAGTTCGGGTTAGGCTTAGGATTCGGGTAAGGGCTTAGGGTTCGTGTTCGTGTTAGGGTTAGGGTTCGGGTTAGGGTTAGGGTTCGGGATAGGGTTATGTTTAGGGTTCGGTTTCGGGTTCGGGTTAGGGTTAGGGTTCGGGTTCGGGTTAGGGTTAGGGTTCGTGTTCGGGTTAGGGTTCGGGTTAGGGTTCGGGTTAGGTTCGGGTTAGGGTTAGCGTTCGGGATAGGGTTAGGGTTAGGATTCGGGTTAGGGTTAGGGGTTAGGGTTAGGGTTAGGGTTAGGGTTAGTGTTCGGGTTACGGTTTGGATTAGGGTTAGGGTTAGGGTTCGCGTTAGGATTAGGGCAAGGTTTCGGGTTAGGGTTCGAGTTAGGGTTAGGGTTAGGTTTCGGGTTAGGGTTCGGGTTAGGGTTCGGGTTAGGTTCGGGTTAGGGTTAGCGTTCGGGATAGGGTTAGGGTTAGGATTCGGGTTAGGGTTCGGGTTCGGGTTAGGGTTCGGGTTCGGGTTAGGGTTAGGGTTAGGGTTCGGATTAGGGTTAGGGTTAGGGTTAGGGTTAGGGTTAGGGTTAGGGATCGGATTAGGGTTCGGGTTAGGTTTAGGTTTAGGGTTAGGTTTAGGGTTAGGGTTCCGGTTAGGGTTAGGTTTAGTGTGAGGTTTAGGGTTCGGGTTAGGGTTAGGTTTTAGGGTTAGGGTTCGGGTTAGGGTTAGGGTTAGGGTTAGGTTTAGGGTTAGGGTTCGGGTTCGGGTTAGGGTTCGGGTTCGGGTTAGGGTTAGTGTTAGGGTTCGGATTAAGGTTAGGGTTCGGGTTCGGGTTAGGGTTAGGGTTAGGGTTAGGGGTTACGGTTAGGGTTAGGTTTCGGGTTAGGTTTAGGGTTAGGGTTCGGGTTAGGGTTCGGGTTAGGGTTTGGGTTAGGGTTAGGGTTCGGGTTAGGGTTAGGGTTAGGGTTACAGTCAGGGTTCCGGTTAGGGTTAGGGTTCGGTGTCGGGTTAGGTTTAGGGTTAGGTTTAGGGTTCGGGTTCGGGTTAGGGTTTGGGTTAGGGTTAGGGTTAGGGTTCGGATTCGGGGTTAGGGTTAGGGTTAGGGTTCGGGTTAGGGTTCGGGTTAGGTTTAGGATTCGGGTTAGGGTTCGCGTTAGGGTTAGGGTTGGGGTTAGGGTTAGGGTTAGGTTTAGGGTTAGGGTTCGGGTGAGGGTTAGGGTTTGGTTTAGGGTTAGGGTTCGGGTTATTGTTAGGGTTAGTGTTCGAGTTAGGGTTAGGGTTCGGGTTAGGGTTAGGGTACGGGTTAGGGTTAGGGTGAGGGTACGGGTTAGGGTTAGGATTAGGGTACGCGTTAGTGTTAGGGTTAGGGTACGGGTTAGGGTTAGGGTTAGGTTTAAGGTACGGGTTAGGGTTAGGGTTAGGGGTTAGGGTTAGGGTACGGGTTAGGGTTAGGGTTAGGGTTAGGGTTAGGTTTAGGGTTAGGGTACGGGTTAGGGTTAGGGTTAGGGTTAGTGTTAGGGTTAAGGTATGGGTTAGGGTTAGGGTTAGGATTAGGGTTAGATTTACGGGTAGGGTACGGGTTAGGTTTAGGGTAAAGGTTAGTGTTAGGGTACGGGTTAGGGTATCGGTTAGGGTTAGGGTTAGGGTTAGGGTACGGGTTAGGGTTAGGGTTAGGGTTAGGGTTAGGGTTAGGGTACGGGTTAGGGTTAGGGTTAAGTTTAGGGTTAGGGTTAGGGTACGGGTTAGGTTACGGGTTAGGGTACGGGTTAGGGTTAGGGTACGGTTTAGGGTTAGGGTACGGGTTAGGGTTAGTGTTAGGGTACGGGTTACGGTTAGGGTTAGGGTACGTGTTAGGGTTAGGATTAGGGTTAGGGTTAGGGTTAGGATTAGAGGTTAGGGTTAGGGATAGGCTTAGGGTTAGGATTAGGGTACGGGTTAGGGTACGGGTTAGGGTTAGGGTTAGAGTACGGGTTAGGGTTAGGTTTAGGGTACGTTTTAGGGTTAGGGTACGGTTTAGGGTTAGGGTTAGGGTTAGGGTTAGGGTACGGGTTAGGGTTAGGGTTAGGGTACGTGTTAGGGTTAGGGTTAGGGTTAGGGTTAGGGTACGGGTTAGGGTTAGGGTTAGTGTTAGGGTTAGGGTATGTTTTAGGGTTAGGGTACGGTTTAGGGTTAGGGTGAGGGTTAAGGGTTAGGGTTAGGGTTAGGGTTAGGGTTAGGGTACGTGTTAGAGTACGGGTTAAGGTTATGGTTAGGGTTAGGGTTAGGGTTAGGTGTAGGGTACAGGTTAGGGTTAGGATTAGGGTACGGTTTAGGGTTAGGGTACGGTTTAGGGTTAGGTTTAGGTTTAGGGTACGGGTTAGGGTTAGGGTACGGGTTAGGGTTAGGTTTAGGGATAGGGTTAGGGTTAGGGTTAGGGTTAGTGTTAGCATACGGGTTCGGATTAGGGCACGGTTTAGGGTTAGGGTACGGTTTAGAGTTAGGTTTAGGTTTAGGGTTCGGGTTAGGGTTAGGGTACGGGTTAGGGTATGGGTTAGGGTTAGGGTTAGGTTTAGGGTTAGTGTTAGCGTACGGGTTAGGGTTAGGGTACGGGTTAGGGTTAGGTTTAGGTTTAGGGTACGGGTTAGGGTTAGGATACGGGTTAGGGTACGGGTTAGGGTTAGGTTTAGGGTACGGGTTAGGTTTAGGGTTAGGGTACGGGTTAGGATTAGTGTTAGGGTACGGGTTAGGGTTAGGGTTAGGGTACGGGTTAGGGTTAGGATTAGGGGTTAGGTTTAGGGTACGGGTTAGGGTTAGGTTTAGGGTTAGGGTACGGGTTAGGGTTAGGGTTAGTGTTAGGGTTAAGGTACGGGTTAGGGTTAGGGTAAAGGTTAGGGTTAGGGTTAGGTTTAGGGTTTAGGGGTTATGGTTAGAGTTAGTGTTAGGGTTAGGGTTAGGGTTAGGGTACGGTTTAGGGTTAGGTTTTGGGTTAGGCTTAGGGTACGGGTTAGGGTTAGGGTACGGGTTAGGGTTAGGTTATGGGTTAGGCTTAGGGTACGGTTTAGGGTTAGGGTACGGGTTAGGGTACGGGTTAGGGTTAGTGTAAGGGTTAGGGTTAGGGTTAGGGTACGGTTTAGGGTTAGGTTTTGGGTTAGGCTTAGGGTACGGGTTAGGGTTAGGGTACGGGTTAGCGTTAGGTTTAGGGTTAGGGTACGGGTTAGGGTTAGGGTACGGGTTAGGCTTAGGGTGAGGGTACGGGTTAGGGTTAGGTTTAGGGTACGGGTTAGGGTTAGGGTTAGGGTACGGGTTAGGGTTAGGGTTAGGTTTAAGGTACGGTTTAGGGTTAGGGTTAGGGGTTAGGGTTAGGGTACGGGTTAGGTTTAGGGTTAGGGTTAGGGTTAGGTTTAGGGTTAGTGTTAGGGTTAAGGTATGGGTTAGGGTTAGGGTTAGGATTAGGGTTAGATTTACGGTTAGGGTACGGGTTAGGTTTAGGGTAAAGGTTAGTGTTAGGGTACGGGTTAGGGTATGGGTTAGGGTTAGGGTTAGGGTTAGGGTACGGGTTAGGGTTAGGGTTAGGGTTAGGGTTAGGGTACGGGTTAGGGTTAGGGTTAGGTTTAGGGTTAGGGTTAGGGTACGGGTTAGGTTACGGGTTAGGGTACGGGTTAGGGTTAGGGTACGGGTTAGGGTTAGGGTTAGGTTTAGGGTTAGGGTGCGGTTTAGGTTTCGGGTTACGTTTAGGGTTAGGGTTAGAGTTAGGGTACGGGTTAGGTTTAGGGTTAGGTTTAGGGTTAGGTTACGGGTTAGGGTTAGGGTTAGGGTTAGGATTAGGGTACGGGGTAGGTTTAGGGTTAGGGTACGGGTTAGGGTTAGGGTACGGGTTAGGGTTAGGGTTAGGTTTAGGGTTAGGGTGCGGTTTAGGTTTCGGGTTACGTTTAGGGTTAGGGTTAGGGTACGGGTTAGGTTTAGGATTAGGGTCAGGGTTAGGTTACGGGTTAGGGTTAGGGTTAGGCTTAGGGTTAGGCTTAGGGTATGGGTTAGGGTTATGGTACGGGTTACGGTTAGGGTTAGGGTTAGCGTACCGGTTAGGGTTAGGGTTAGTGTTAGGGTTAGGGGTTAGGGGTTGGGGTTAGGGTTAGTTTTAGGGTTAGGGTACGGGTTATGGTTAGGGTTAGGGTACGGGTTAGGTTTAGGGTTAGGGTTAGGGTTAGGGTACGGGTTAGGGTTAGTGTAAGGGTTAGGGTTACGGGTTAGGGGTTAGGGTTAGTGTTAGGGTTAGTGTTAGGGTTAGGGTACGGGTTATGGTACGGGTTAGGGTTAGGGTACGGGTTAGTGTTAGGGTTAGGGTTAGGGTTAGGGTTAGGGTTAGGTTACGAGTTAGGGTTAGGGTACGGGTTAGGGTTAGGGTACGGGTTAGGGTACGGGTTAGGGTTAGTGTAAGGGTTAGGGTTAGGGTTAGGGTACGGTTTAGGTTTAGGTTTTGGGTTAGGCTTAGGGTACGGGTTAGCGTTAGGGTACGGGTTAGGGTTAGGTTTAGGGTTAGGGTACGGTTTAGGGTTAGGGTACGGGTTAGGGTTAGGGTGAGGGTACGGGTGAGGGTTAGGATTAGGGTACGGGTTAGGGTTAGGGTTAGGGTACGGGTTAGGGTTAGGGTTAGGTTTAAGGTACGGTTTAGCGTTAGGGTTAGGGGTTAGGGTTAGTGTACGGGTTAGGGTTAGGGTTAGGTTTAGGGTTAGGGTACGGGTTAGGGTTAGGGTTAGGGTTAGTGTTAGGGTTAAGGTATGGGTTAGGGTTAGGGTTAGGAGGAGGGTTAGATTTACGGTTAGGGTATGGGTTAGGTTTAGGGTAAAGTTTAGTGTTAGGGTATGGGTTAGGGTATGGGTTTGGGTTAGGGTTAGGGTTAGGGTACGGGTTAGGGTTAGGGTTAGGGTTAGGGTACGGGTTAGGGTTAGGGTTAGGTTTAGGGTTAGGGTACGGGTTAGGTTACGGGTTAGGGTACGGGTTAGGGTTAGGGTACGGGTTAGGGTTAGGGTTAGGTTTAGGGTTAGGGTGCGGTTTAGGTTTCGGGTTACGTTTAGGGTTAGGGTTAGGGTTAGGGTACGGGTTAGGTTTAGGATTAGGTTTAGGGTTAGGTTACGGGTTAGGGTTAAGGTTAGGGTTAGGATTAGGGTACGGGGTAGGTTTAGGGTTAGGGTACGGGTTAGGTTTAGGGTACGGGTTAGGGTTAGTGTTAGGGTACGGATTAGGGTTAGGGTTAGGTTACGTGTTAGGGTTAGGGTTAGGGTTAGGGTTAGGGTTAGGGTTAGGATTAGGGTACAGGTTAGGGTACAGGTTAGGGTTAGGGTTAGGGTACGTGTTAGTGTTAGGTTTAGGGTAAGTTTTAGGGTTAGGGTACGGTTTAGGGTTAGGGTTAGGGTTAGGGTACGGGTTAGGGTTAGGGTACGGGTTAGGGTTAGGGTTAGGTTTAGGGTTAGGGTGTGGTTTAGGTTTCGGGTTACGTTTAGGTTTAGGGTTAGGGTTAGGGTACGGGTTAGGTTTAGGATTAGGTTTAGGGTTAGGTTACGGGTTAGGGTTAGGGTTAGTGTTAGGATTAGGGTACGGGGTAGGTTTAGGGTTAGGGTACGGGTTAGGTTTAGGGTACGGGTTAGGGTTAGTGTTAGGGTACGGATTAGGGTTAGGGTTAGGTTACGTGTTAGGGTTAGGGTTAGGGTTAGGGTTAGGATTAGATTTTCGGGTTAGGGATAGGCTTAGGGTTAGGATTAGGGTACGGGTTAGGGTACGGGTTAGGGTTAGGGTTAGGGTACGTGTTAATGTTACGTTTAGGGTAAGTTTTAGGGTTAGGGTACGGTTTAGGGTTAGGGTTAGGGTTAGGGTACGGGTTAGGGTTAGGGTGCGGGTTAGGGTTAGGGTTAGGGTACGGGTTAGGTTTAGGGTACTGTTTAGGGTTCGGGTTAGGTTTAGGGTACGGGTTAGGGTTAGGGTTAGGGTACGGGTTAGGGTTAGGGTTAGGGTTAGGGTTAGGGTACGGGTTAGGGTTAGTGTTAGTGTACAGGTTAGGGTTAGGGTACGGGTTAGGTTTAGGGTTAGGGTTAGGGTTAGTGTTAGGGCTAGGTTACGGGTTAGGGTTAGGGTACGGGTTAGGGTTAGGGTACGGGTTAGGGTTAGGGGACGGGTAGTGGTTAGGGTTAGGGTTAGGGTTAGGGTTAGGGTACGGGTTATGGTTAGGGTTAGGTTTAGGGTTAGGGTTAGGGTACGGTTTAGGGTACGGGTTAGGGTTAGGGTTTGGGTACGGTTTAGGGTTAGGGTTAGGGTTAGGGTTAGGGTACGTGTTAGGGTACGGGTTAGGGTTAGGGTTAGGGTTAGGTTTAGGGTACGGGTTAGGTTTAGTGTTAGTGGTTAGAGTTAGGGTTAGGGTTAGGCTTAGGGTATGGGTTAGGGTTATGGTATGCGTTACGGTTAGGGTTAGGGTTAGGGTTAGCGTACGGGTTAGGGTTAGGGTTAGGGGTTAGGGTTAGGGTCGGGTTAGGGTTAGGGTTAGGGTTAGGGTTAGGTTTAGGGTTAGTGTACAGGTTAGGATTAGGGTTAGGGTTAGTGTTACGGTTAAGGTATGGGTTAGGGTTAGGGTTAGGATTAGGGTTAGATTTACGGGTAGGGTACGGGTTAGGTTTAGGGTAAAGGTTAGTGTTAGGGTACGGGTTAGGGTATGGGTTAGGGTTAGGGTTAGGGTTAGGGTACGGGTTAGGGTTAGGGTTAGGGTTAGGGTTAGGGTACGGGTTAGGGTTATGGTTAGGTTTAGGGTTAGGGTTAGGGTACGGGTTAGGTTACGGGTTAGGGTACGGGTTAGGGTTAGGGTACGGGTTAGGGTTAGGGTTAGGTTTAGGGTTAGGTTACGGGTTAGGGTTAGGGTTAGGGTTAGGATTAGGGTACGGGGTAGGTTTAGGGTTAGGGTACGGGTTAGGGTTAGGGTACGGGTTAGGGTTAGGGTTAGGTTTAGGGTTAGGGTGCGGTTTAGGTTTCGGGTTACGTTTAGGGTTAGGGTTAGGGTTAGGGTACGGGTTAGGTTTAGGATTAGGTTTAGGGTTAGGTTACGGGTTAGGGTTAGGGTTAGGGTTAGGGTTAGGGTTAGGGTTAGGGGTTAGGGGTTGGGGTGAGGGTTAGGGTTATGGTTAGGGTACGGGTTATGGTTAGGGTTAGGGTACGGGTTAGGTTTAGGGTTAGGGATAGGGTTAGGGTACGGGTTAGTGTTAGGGTAAGGGTTAGGGTTACGGGTTAGGGGTTAGGGTTAGGGTTAGGGTTAGTGTTAGGGTTAGGGTACGGGTTATGGTACGGGTTAGGGTTAGGGTACGGGTTAGTGTTAGGGTTAGGGTTAGGGTTAGGGTACGGGTTAGGTTACGAGTTAGGGTTAGGGTACGCGTTAGGGTTAGGGTACGGGTTAGGGTACGGGTTAGGGTTAGTGTAAGGGTTAGGGTTAGGTTTAGGGTACGGTTTAGGGTTAGGTTTTGAGTTAGGCTTAGGGTACGGGTTAGCGTTAGGGTACGGGTTAGGTTTATGTATAGGGTTAGGGTACGGGTTAGGGTTAAGGTACGGGTTAGGGTTAGGGTGAGGGTACGGGTTAGGGTTAGGATTAGGGTACGGTTTAGGGTTAGGGTTAGGGTACGGGTTAGGGTTAGGGTTAGGTTTAAGGTACGGTTTAGGGTTAGGGTTAGGGGTTAGGGTTAGTGTACGGGTTAGGGTTAGGGTTAGGGTTAGGGTTAGGTTTAGGGTTAGGGTACGGGTTAGGGTTAGGGTTAGGGTTAGTGTTAGGGATAAGGTATGGGTTAGGGTTAGGGTTAGGATGAGGGTTAGATTTACGGTTAGGGTACGGGTTAGGTTTAGGGTAAAGGTTAGTGTTAAGGTATGGGTTAGGGTATGGGTTAGGGTTAGGGTTAGGGTTAGGGTACGGGTTAGGGTTAGGGTTAGGGTTAGGGTTAGGTTTAGGGTTAGGGTACGGGTTAGGTTACGGGTTAGGGTACGGGTTAGAGTTAGGGTACGGGTTAGGGTTAGGGTTAGGTTTAGGGTTAGGGTGCGGTTTAGGTTTCGGGTTAAGTTTAGGGTTAGGGTTAGGGTTAGGGTACCGGTTAGGTTTAGGATTAGGTTTAGGGTTAGGTTACGGGTTAGGGTTAGGGTTAGGGTTAGGATTAGGGTACGGGGTAGGTTTAGGGTTAGGGTACGGGTTAGGTTTAGGGTACGGGTTAGGGTTAGTGTTAGGGTACGGATTAGGGTTAGGGTTAGGTTACGTGTTAGGGTTAGGGTTAGGGTTAGGGTTAGGGTTAGGATTAGAGGTTCGGGTTAGGGATAGGCTTAGGGTTAGGATTAGGGTACGGGTTAGGGTACGGGTTAGGGTTAGGGTTAGGGTACGTGTTAGTGTTAGATTTAGGGTAAGTTTTAGGGTTAGGGTACGGTTTAGGGTTAGGGTTAGGGTTAGGGTACGGGTTAGGGTTAGGGTACGGGTTAGGGTTAGGGTTAGGGTACGGGTTAGGGTTAGGGTTAGGGTTAGGGTTAGGGTACGGGTTAGGGTTAGTGTTAGTGTACAGGTTAGGGTTAGGGTACGGGTTAGGTTTAGGGTTAGGGTTAGGGTTAGTGTTAGGGTTAGGTTACGGGTTAGGGTTAGGGTATG
Source organism: Urocyon cinereoargenteus (assembly GCA_032313775.1). Taxonomy (NCBI): domain Eukaryota; kingdom Metazoa; phylum Chordata; class Mammalia; order Carnivora; family Canidae; genus Urocyon; species Urocyon cinereoargenteus. The sequence goes on from JAVLSZ010000035.1 coordinate 5,898,874, forward strand.
GGTTAGGGTTAGGGTACGGGTTAGGGTTAGGGTTAGGTTAGGGTTTAGGGTTAGGGTTAGGGTTAGGGTTAGGGTACGGGTTATGGTTAGGGTTAGGTTTAGGGTTAGGGTTAGGGTTAGGGTACGGGTTAGGGTACGGGTTAGGGTTAGGGTTAGGGTACGGGTTAGGGTACGTGTTAGGATTAGGGTTAGGGTACGGGTTGGGGTTAGGGTTATGGTTAGGGTTTGGGAACGGGTTAGTGTTAGGGTTAGGGTTAGGGTTAGGGTACGTGTTAGGGTACGGGTTAGGGTTAGGGTTAGTGTTAGGGTTAGGTTTAGGGTACGGGTTAGGGTTAGGGTTAGGGGTTAGAGTTAGGGTTAGGGTTAGGCTTAGGGTATGTGTTAGGGTTATGGTACGCGTTACGGTTAGTGTTAGGGTTAGGGTTAGCGTACGGGTTAGGGTTAGGGTTAGGGTTAGGTGTTAGGGGTTGGGGTTAGGGTTAGTGTTAGTGTCTTGGTACGGGTTATGGTTAGGGTTAGGGTACGGGTTAGGTTTAGGGTTAGGGTTAGGGTTAGCGTACGGGTTAGGGTTAGGGTTTGGGTTAGGGTTAGGGTTAGGGGTTAGGGGTTAGGGTTAGGGTTAGGATTAGTGTTAGGGTTAGGGTACGGGTTAGTGTACGGTTTAGGGTTAGGTTACGGGTTAGTGTTAGGGTTAGGGTTAGGGTTAGGGTTAGGGTACGGTTAGGTTACGAGTTAGGGTTAGGGTACAGGTTAGGGTTAGGCTACGGGTTAGGGTACGGGTTAGGGTTAGTGTAAGGGTTAGGGTTAGGGTTAGGGTACGGTTTAGGGTTAGGTTTTGGGTTAGGCTTAGGGTACGGGTTAGGGTTAGGGTACGGGTTAGGTTTAGGTTTAGGGTTAGGGTACGGGTTAGGGTTAGGGTACGGGTTAGGGTTAGGGTGAGGGTACGGGTTAGGGTTAGGATTAGGGTACGGGTTAGGGTTAGGGTTAGGGTACGGGTTAGGGTTAGGGTTAGGGTTAAGTTACGGGTTAGGGTTAGGGTCAGGGGTTAGGGTTAGGGTACGGGTTAGGGTTAGGGTTAGGGTTAGGTTTAGGGTTAGGGTGCGGGTTAGGGTTAGGGTTAGGGTTAGTGTTAGGGTTAAGGTATGGGTTAGGGTTAGTGTTAGGATTAGGGTTAGATTTATGGGTAGGGTACGGGTTAGGTTTAGGGTAAAGGTTAATGTTAGGTTACGGGTTAGGGTATGGGTTAGGGTTAGGGTTAGGGTTAGGGTACGGGTTAGGGTTAGGGTTAGGGTTAGGGTTAGGGTACGGGTTAGGTTTAGGGTTAGGGTTAGGGTTAGGGTACGGGTTAGGGTTAGGGTTAGGTTTAGGGTTAGGGTTAGGGTACGGGTTAGGTTACGGGTTAGGGTACGGGTTAGGGTTAGGGTACGGGTTAGGGTTAGGGTTAGGTTTAGGGTTAGGGTGCGGTTTAGGTTTCGGATTACGTTTAGGGTTAGGGTTAGGGTTAGGGTACGGGTTAGGTTTAGGGTTAGGTTACGGGTTAGGTTACGGGTTAGGTTTAGGGTTAGAGTTAGGATTAGGGTACGGGGTAGGTTTAGGGTTAGGGTACGGGTTAGGTTTAGGGTACGGGTTAGGGTTAGTGTTAGGGTACGGATTAGGGTTAGGGTTAGGTTACGTGTTAGGGTTAGGGTTAGGTTTAGGTTTAGGGTTAGGATTAGAGGTTCGGGTTAGGGATAGGCTTAGGGTTAGGATTAGGGTACGGGTTAGGGTACGGGTTAGGGTTAGGGTTAGGGTACGTGTTAGTGTTAGATTTAGGGTAAGTTTTAGGGTTAGGGTACGGTTTAGGGTTAGGGTTAGGGTTAGGGTACGGGTTAGGGTTAGGGTTAGGGTACGGGTTAGGGTTAGGGTACTGTTTAGGGTTCGGGTTAGGTTTAGGGTTAGGGTACGGGTTAGGGTTAGGGTTAGGGTACGGGTTAGGGTTAGGGTTAGGGTACGGGTTAGGGTTAGTGTTAGTGTACAGGTTAGGGTTAGGGTACGGGTTAGGTTTAGGGTTAGGGTTAGGGTTAGTGTTAGGGTTAGGTTACGGGTTAGGGTTAGGGTATGGGTTAGGGTTAGGGTACGGGTTAGGGTTAGGGTTAGGTTAGGGTTTAGGGTTAGGGTTAGGGTTAGGGTTAGGGTACGGGTTATGGTTAGGGTTAGGTTTAGGGTTAGGGTTAGGGTTAGGGTACGGGTTAGGGTACGGGTTAGGGTACGGGTTAGGGTTAGGGTACGGGTTAGGGTACGTGTTAGGATTAGGGTTAGGGTACGGGTTGGGGTTAGGGTTATGGTTAGGGTTTGGGAACGGGTTAGTGTTAGGGTTAGGGTTAGGGTTAGGGTACGTGTTAGGGTACGGGTTAGGGTTAGGGTTAGGGTTAGGGTTAGGTTTAGGGTACGGGTTAGGGTTAGGGTTAGGGGTTAGAGTTAGGGTTAGGGTTAGGCTTAGGGTATGTGTTAGGGTTATGGTACGCGTTACGGTTAGTGTTAGGGTTAGGGTTAGCGTACGGGTTAGGGTTAGGGTTAGGGTTAGGTGTTAGGGGTTGGGGTCAGGGTTAGGGTTAGTGTCAGGGTACGGGTTATGGTTAGGGTTAGGGTACGGGTTAGGTTTAGGGTTAGGGTTAGGGTTAGCGTACGGGTTAGGGTTAGGGTTTGGGTTAGGGTTAGGGTTAGGGGTTAGGGGTTAGGGTTAGGGTTAGGATTAGTGTTAGGGTTAGGGTACGGGTTAGTGTACGGTTTAGGGTTAGGTTACGGGTTAGTGTTAGGGTTAGGGTTAGGGTTAGGGTTAGGGTTAGGGTACGGTTAGGTTACGAGTTAGGGTTAGGGTACAGGGTAGGGTTAGGGTACGGGTTAGGGTACGGGTTAGGGTTAGTGTAAGGGTTAGGGTTAGGGTTAGGGTACGGTTTAGGGTTAGGTTTTGGGTTAGGCTTAGGGTACGGGTTAGGGTTAGGGTACGGGTTAGGTTTAGGTTTAGGGTTAGGGTACGGGTTAGGGTTAGGGTACGGGTTAGGGTTAGGGTGAGGGTACGGGTTAGGGTTAGGATTAGGGTACGGGTTAGGGTTAGGGTTAGGGTACGGGTTAGGGTTAGGGTTAGGGTTAAGGTACGGGTTAGGGTTAGGGTCAGGGGTTAGGGTTAGGGTACGGGTTAGGGTTAGGGTTAGGGTTAGGTTTAGGGTTAGGGTACGGGTTAGGATTAGGGTACGGGTTGGGGTTAGGGTGAGGGTACGGGTTAGGGTTAGGATTAGGGTACGGGTTAGGGTTAGGGTTAGGGTACGGGTTAGGGTTAGGGTTAGGTTTAAGGTACGGTTTAGGGTTAGGGTTAGGGGTTAGGGTTAGGGTACGGGTTATGGTTAGGGTTAGGGTTAGGGTTAGGTTTAGGGTTAGGGTAAGGGTTAGGGTTAGGGTTAGGGTTAGTGTTAGGGTTAAGGTATGGGTTAGGGTTAGTGTTAGGATTAGGGTTAGATTTACGGTTAGGGTACGGGTTAGGTTTAGGTTAAAGGTTAGTGTTAGGGTACGGGTTAGGGTATGGGTTAGGTTTAGGGTTAGGGTTAGGGTACGGGTTAGGGTTAGGGTTAGGGTTAGGGTTAGGGTACGGGTTAGGGTTAGGGTTAGGTTTAGGGTTAGGGTTAGGGTACGGGTTAGGTTACGGGTTAGGGTACGGGTTAGGGTTAGGGTACGGGTTAGGGTTAGGGTTAGGTTTAGGGTTAGGGTGCGGTTTAGGTTTCGGGTTACGTTTAGGGATAGGGTGTGGGTTAGGGTACGGGTTAGGTTTAGGATTAGGGTTAGGGTTAGGTTACGGGTTAGGGTTAGGGTTAGGATTAGGCTTAGGGTATGGGTTAGGGTTATGGTACGGGTTACGGTTAGGGTTAGGGTTAGAGTTAGCGTACGGGTTAGAGTTAGGGTTAGGGTTAGGGTTAGGGGTTAGGGGTTGGGGTTAGGGTTAGGGTTAGGGTTAGGGTACGGGTTATGGTTAGGGTTAGGGTATGGGTTAGGTTTAGGGTTAGGGTTAAGGATAGGGTACGGGTTAGTGTTAGGGTTAGGGTTAGGGTTACGGGTTAGGGGTTAGGGTTAGGGTTAGGGTTAGTGTTAGGGTTAGGGTACGGGTTATGGTACGGGTTAGGGTTAGGGTACGGTTTAGTGTTAGGGTTAGGGTTAGGGTTAGGGTATGAGTTAGGTTACGAGTTAGGGTTAGGGTACAGGTTAGGGTTAGGATACGGGTTAGGGTACGGGTTAGGGTTAGTGTAAGGGTTAGGGTTAGGGTACGGTGTAGGGTTAGGTTTTGGGTTAGGCTTAGGGTACGAGATAGGGTTAGGGTACGGGTTAGGGTTAGGTTTAGGGTTAGGGTACGGGTTAGGGTTAGGGTGAGGGTACGGGTTACGTTTAGGATTAGGGTACGGTTTAGGGTTAGGGTTAGGGTAAGGGTTAGGGTTAGGGTTAGGTTTAAGGTACGGTTTAGGGTTAGGGTTAGGGGTTACGGTTAGGGTACGGGTTAGGATTAGGGTTAGGGTTAGGGTGAGGTTTAGGGTTAGGGTACGGGTTAGGGTTAGGGTTAGTGTTAGGGTTAAGGTATGGGTTAGGATTAGGGTTAGGATTAAGGTTAGATTTACGGTTAGGGTACGGGTTAGGTTTAGGGTAAAGGTTAGTGTTAGGGTACGGGTTAGGGTATGGGTTAGGGTTAGGGTTAGGTTTAGGGTACGGGTTAGGGTTAGGGTTAGGGTTAGGGATAGGGTACGGGTTAGGGTTAGGGTTAGGTTTAGGGTTAGGGTTAGGGTACGGGTTAGGTTACGGGTTAGGGTACGGGTTAGGGTTAGGGTACGGGTTAGGGTTAGGGTTAGGTTTAGGGTTAGGGTGCGGTTTAGGTTTCGGGTTACGTTTAGGGTTAGGGTTAGGGTTAGGGTACGGGTTAGGTTTAGGATTAGGGTTAGGGTTAGGTTACGGGTTAGGGTTATGGTTAGGGTTAGGATTAGGGTACGGGGTAGGTTTAGGGTTAGGGTACGGGTTAGGGTTAGGGTACGGGTTAGGGTTAGGGTTAGGGTTAGGGTTAGGGTACGGATTAGGGTTAGGTTTAGGGTACGTGTTAGGGTTAGGGTTAGGGTTAGGGTTAAGGTTAGGATTAGAGGTTCGGGTTAGGGATAGGCTTAGGGTTAGGATTAGGGTACGGGTTAGGGTACGGGTTAGGGTTAGGGTTAGGGTACGTGTTAGGGTTAGGTTTAGGGTATGTTTTAGGGTTAGGGTACGGTTTAGGTTTAGGGTTAGGGTTAGGGTACGGGTTAGGGTTAGGGTACGGGTTAGGGTTAGGGTTAGGGTACGGGTTAGGGTTAGGTTACTGTTTAGGTTTCGGGTTAGGTTTAGGGTTAGGGTACGGGTTAGGGTTAGGGTTAGGGTACGGGTTAGGGTTAGGGTTAGGGTTAGGGTTAGGGTACGGTTATGGTTAGGGTTAGTGTACAGGTTAGGGTTAGGGTACGGGTTAGGTTTAGGGTTAGGGTTAGGGTTAGTGTTAGGGTTAGGTTACGGGTTAGGGTTAGGGTATGGGTTAGGGTTAGGGTACGGGTTAGGGTTAGTGTTAGGATAGGGGTTAGGTTTAGGGTTAGGTTTAGGTTTAGGGTACGGGTTATGGTTAGGGTTAGGTTTAGGATTAGGGTTAGGTTTAGGGTACGTGTTAGGGTTAGGGTTAGGGGTTAGGGATAGGGTTAGGGTTACGGTTAGGGTTATGGTTAGGGTACGGGGTAGGGTTAGGGTTAGGGTTAGGGTTAGGGTCAGGGTTAGGGGTTAGGGTTAGGGTTAGGGTTAGGGTACGGGTTAGGGTTAGGGTTAGGGTCCGGTTTAGGGTTAGGTTTAGGCTACGGGTTAGGGTTAGGGTACGGGTTAGTGTTAGGGTACGGGTTAGGGTTAAGTTTAGGGTATGTGTTAGGGTTAGGTTTAGGGGTTAGGGTTAGGGTTAGGGTTAGGTTTAGGGTACGGCTTAGGGTTAGGGTTAGGGTACGTGTTAGGGTTAGGGTTAGGGTTAGGGTTAGGGTTAAGGGTTAGGGTTAGTGTTAGTGTTAGGGTACGGGTTAGGGTACGGGTTAGGTTTATGGTTAGGGTTAGGGGTAGGGGTAGGGTACGGGTTATGGTTAGGTTTAGGGTACGGTTTAGGGTTAGGGTACGTTTTAGGGTTAGGTTTAGGTTTAGGGTACGGGTTAGGGTTAGGGTACGGGTTAGGGTTAGGGTTAGGGTACGGGTTAGGGTTAGGTTACTGTTTAGGTTTCGGGTTAGGTTTAGGGTTAGGGTACGGGTTAGGGTTAGGGTTAGGGTACGGGTTAGGGTTAGGGTTAGGGTTAGGGTTAGGGTACGGTTATGGTTAGGGTTAGTGTACAGGTTAGGGTTAGGGTACGGGTTAGGTTTAGGGTTAGGGTTAGGGTTAGTGTTAGGGTTAGGTTACGGGTTAGGGTTAGGGTATGGGTTAGGGTTAGGGTACGGGTTAGGGTTAGTGTTAGGATAGGGGTTAGGTTTAGGGTTAGGTTTAGGTTTAGGGTACGGGTTATGGTTAGGGTTAGGTTTAGGATTAGGGTTAGGTTTAGGGTACGTGTTAGGGTTAGGGTTAGGGGTTAGGGATAGGGTTAGGGTTACGGTTAGGGTTATGGTTAGGGTACGGGGTAGGGTTAGGGTTAGGGTTAGGGTTAGGGTCAGGGTTAGGGGTTAGGGTTAGGGTTAGGGTTAGGGTACGGGTTAGGGTTAGGGTTAGGGTCCGGTTTAGGGTTAGGTTTAGGCTACGGGTTAGGGTTAGGGTACGGGTTAGTGTTAGGGTACGGGTTAGGGTTAAGTTTAGGGTATGTGTTAGGGTTAGGTTTAGGGGTTAGGGTTAGGGTTAGGGTTAGGTTTAGGGTACGGCTTAGGGTTAGGGTTAGGGTACGTGTTAGGGTTAGGGTTAGGGTTAGGGTTAGGGTTAAGGGTTAGGGTTAGTGTTAGTGTTAGGGTACGGGTTAGGGTACGGGTTAGGTTTATGGTTAGGGTTAGGGGTAGGGGTAGGGTACGGGTTATGGTTAGGTTTAGGGTACGGTTTAGGGTTAGGGTACGTTTTAGGGTTAGGTTTAGGTTTAGGGTACGGGTTAGGGTTAGGGTACGGGTTAGGGTTAGGGTTAGGGATAGGGTTAGGATTAGGGTTAGGGTTAGTGTTAGCATACGGGTTAGGATTAGGGTACGGTTTAGGGTTAGGGTACGGTTTAGGGTTAGGTTTAGGTTTAGGATACGGGTTAGGGTTAGGGTACGGGTTAGGGTACGGGTTAGGGTTAGTGTTAGGGTTAGGGTTAGTGTTAGCGTACGGGTTAGGGTTAGGGTACGGGTTAGGGTACGGATAGGGTTAGGGTTAGGGTACGGGTTATGTTTAGGGTTAGGGTACAGGTTAGGGTTAGGGTTAGGGTACGGGTTAGGGTTAGGGTTAGGGTTAGGGTACGGTTTAGGGTTAGGATGAGGGGTTAGGGTTAGGGTACGGGTTAGGGTTAGGTTTAGGGTTAGGGTACGGGTTAAGGTTAGGGTTAGTGTTAGGGTTAAGGTACGGGTTAGGTTTAGGGTTAAGGTTAGGGTTAGGGTTAGGTTTAGGGTTTAGAGGTTAGGGTTAGAGTTAGTGTTAGGGTTAGGGTTAGGGTTAGGGTTAGGGTTAGGGTACGGGTTAGGGTTAGTGTTAGGGTTAGGGTTAGGGTTAGGTTACGGGTTAGGTTTAGGGTTAGGGTTAGGGTTAGGGTACGGGTTAGGGTACGGGTTAGGGTTAGGGTTAGGGTTAGGGTTAGGGTACGGGTTAGGGTACGTGTTAGGTTAGGGTTAGGGTACGGGTTGGGGTTAGGGTTAGGGTTAGGGTTTGGGTACGGGTTAGGGTTAGGGTTACGGTTAGGGTTAGGGTACGGGTTAGGTTTAGGATTAGGGTTAGGGTTAGGTTACGGGTTAGGGTTAGGGTTAGGGTTAGGATTAGGCTTAGGGTATGGGTTAGGGTTATGGTACGGGTTAAGGTTAGGGTTAGGGTTAGGGTTAGCGCACGGGTTAGGGTTAGGGTTAGGGTTAGGGTTAGGGGTTAGGGGTTGGGGTTAGGGTTAGGGTTAGGGTTAGGGTACGGGTTATGGTTAGGGTTAGGGTATGGGTTAGGTTTAGGGTTAGGGTTATGGATAGGGTACGGGTTAGGGTTAGGGTTAGTGTTAGGGTTACGGGTTAGGGGTTAGGGTTAGGGTTAGGGTTAGTGTTAGGGTTAGGGTACGGGTTATGGTACGGGTTAGGTTTAGGGTACGGGTTAGTGTTAGGGTTAGGGTTAGGGTTAGGGTACGGGTTAGGGTTAGTGTAAGGGTTAGGGTTAGGGTTAGGGTACGGTTTAGGGTTAGGTTTTGGGTTAGGCTTAGGGTATGGGTTAGGGTTAGGGTACGGGTTAGGGTTAGGTTTAGGGTTAGGGTACGGGTTAGGGTTAGGGTACGGGTTAGGGTTAGGGTGAGGGTACGGGTTAGGGTTAGGATTAGGGTACGGGTTAGGGTTAGGGTTAGGGTACGGGTTAGGGTTAGGGTTAGGTTTAAGGTACGGTTTAGGGTTAGGGTTAGGGTTTAGGGTTAGGGTACGGGTTAGGGTTAGGGTTAGGGTTAGGGTTAGGTTTAGGGTTAGTGTTAGGGTTAAGGTATGGGTTAGGGTTAGGGTTAGGATTAGGTTTAGATTTACGGTTATGGTACGGGTTAGGTTTAGGGTAAAGGTTAGTGTTAGGGTACGGGTTAGGGTATGGGTTAGGGTTAGGATTAGGGTTAGGGTACGGGTTAGGGTTAGTGTTAGGGTTAGGGTTAGGGTACGGGTTAGGGATAGGGTTAGGTTTAGGGTTAGGTTTAGGGTACGGGTTAGGTTACGGGTTAGGGTACGGGTTAGGGTTAGGGTACGGTTTAGGGTTAGGGTTAGGTTTAGGGTTAGGGTGCGGTTTTGGTTTCGGGTTACGTTTAGGGTTAGGGTTAGGGTTAGGGTACGGGTTAGGTTTAGGATTAGGGTTAGGGTTAGGTTACGGGTTAGGGTTAGGATTAGGGTTAGGATTAGGGTACGGGGTAGGTTTAGGGTTAGGATACGGGTTAGGGTTAGGGTACGGGTTAGGGTTAGGGTTAGGGTTAGGGTACGGATTAGAGTTTCGGGTTAGGGATAGGCTAAGTGTTAGGATTAGGGTACGGGTTAGGGTACGGTTTAGGGTTAGGTTTAGGGTACGGTTTAGGGTTAGGTTTAGGGTAAGTTTTAGGGTTAGGGTACGGTTTAGGTTTAGGGTTAGGGTTAGGGTACGGGTTAGGGTTAGGGTACGGGTTAGGGTTAGGGTTAGGGTACGGGTTAGGGTTAGGGTACTGTTTAGGTTTCGGGTTAGGTTTAGGGTTAGGGTACGGGTTAGGGTTAGGGTTAGGGTACGGGTTAGGGTTAGGGTTAGGGTTAGGGTTAGGGTACGGTTATGGTTAGGGTTAGTGTACAGGTTAGGGTTAGGGTACGGGTTAGGTTTAGGGTTAGGGTTAGGGTTAGTGTTAGGGTTAGGTTACGGGTTAGGGTTAGGGTACGGGTTAGGGTTAGGGTACGGGTTAGGGTTAGTGTAGGGGTTAGGGTTAGGGTTAGGTTTAGGGTTAGTGTACGGGTTATGGTTAGGGTTAGGTTTAGGGTTAGGGTTAGGGTTAGGGTACGTGATAGGGTTAGGGTTAGGGGTTAGGGATAGGGTTAGGGTTACGGTTAGGGTTATGGTTAGGGTACGGGGTAGGGTTAGTGTTAGGGTTAGGGTTAGGGTCAGGGTTAGGGGTTAGGGTTAGGGTTAGGGTTAGGGTACGGGTTAGGGTTAGGGTACGGGTTAGGGTTAGGGTTAGGCTACGGTTTAGGGTTAGGGTACGGGTTAGGGTTAGGGTACGGGTTAGGGTTAAGTTTAGGGTATGTGTTAGGGTTAGGGTTAGGGTTAGGGTTAGGGTACGGGTTAGGGTTAGGGTTAGGGTACGTGTTAGGGTTAGGGTTAGGGTTAGGGTTAGGGTTAGGTTTAAGGGTTATGGTTAGTGTTAGGGTTAGGGTACGGGTTAGGGTACGGTTTAGGGTTATGGTTAGGGTTAGGGGTAGGGGTAGGGTACGGGTTATGGTTAGGATTAGGGTACGGTTTAGGGTTAGGGTACGGTTTAAGGTTAGGTTTAGGTTTAGGTTTAGGGTACGGGTTAGGGTTAGGGTACGGGTTAGGGTTAGGGTTAGGGATAGGGTTAGGATTAGGGTTAGGGTTAGTGTTAGCATACGGGTTAGGATTAGGGTACGGTTTAGGGTTAGGGTACGGTTTAGGGTTAGGTTTAGGTTTAGGGTACGGGTTAGGGTTAGGGTACGGGTTAGGGTACGGGTTAGGGTTAGGGTTAGGGTTAGGGTTAGTGTTAGCGTACGGGTTAGGGTTAGGGTACGGGTTAGGGTACGGATAGGGTTAGGGTTAGGGTACGGGTTAGGTTTAGGGTTAGGGTACGGGTTAGGGTTAGGTTTAGGGTACGGGTTAGGGTTAGGGTTAGGTTTAGGGTACGGTTTAGGGTTAGGTTTAGGTTTAGGGTACGGGTTAGGGTTACGGTTAGTGTTGGGGTTAAGGTACGGGTTAGGTTTAGGGTTAAGGTTAGGGTTAGGGTTAGGTTTAGGGTTTAGAGGTTAGGGTTAGAGTTAGTGTTAGGGTTAGGGTTAGGGTTAGGGTACGGGTTAGGGTTAGTGTTAGTGTTAGGGTTAGGGTTAGGTTACGGGTTAGTTTTAGGGTTAGGGTACGGGTTAGGGTACGGGTTAGGGTACGGGTTAGGGTTAGGGTTAGGGTACGTGTTAGGGTACGTGTTAGGGTTAGGGTTAGGTACGGGTTGGGGTTAGGGTTAGGGTTAGGGGTTAGGGGTTAGGGTTAGGGTTAGGGTTACTGTTAGGGTTAGGATATGGTTTAGGGTAAGGGTTAGGGTTAGGGTTAGGGGTTAGAGTTAGGGTTAGTGTTAGGCTTAGGGTATGGGTTAGTGTTATGGTACGGGTTACGGTTAGGTTTAGGGTTAGGGTTAGCGTACGGGTTAGGGTTAGGGTTAGGTTTAGGGTTAGGGGTTAGGGGTTGGGGTTAGGGTTAGGGTTAGTGTTAGGGTATGGGTTATGGTTAGGGTTAGGGTACGTGTTAGGTTTAGGGTTAGGGTTAGGGTTAGGGTACGTGTTAGGGTTAGGGTAAGGGTTAGGGTTAGGGGTTAGGGGTTAGGTTTAGGGTTAGGGTTAGTGTTAGGGTTAGGGTACGGTTTAGGGTAAGGGTTAGGGTTAGGGTACGGGTTAGTGTTAGGGTTATGTTTAGGGTTAGGGTTAGGGTACGGGTTAGGTTACGAGTTAGGGTTAGGGTACGGGTTAGGGTTAGGGTACGGGTTAGGGTACGCGTTAGGGTTAGTGTAAGGGTTAGGGTTAGGGTTAGTGTACGGTTTAGGGTTAGGTTTTGGGTTAGGCTTAGGGTACGGGTTAGGGTTAGGGTACGGGTTAGGGTTAGGTTTAGGGTTAGTGTACGGGTTAGGGTTAGGGTACGGGTTAGGGTTAGGGTGAGGGTACGGGTTAGGGTTAGGATTAGGGTACGGGTTAGGGTTAGGGTTAGGGTACAAATTAGGGTTAGGGTTAGGGTTAAGGTACGGGTTAGGGTTAGGGTTAGGGTTTAGGGTTAGGGTACGGGTTAGGGTTAGGGTTAGGGTTAGGGTTAGGTTTAGGGTTAGGGTACAGGTTAGGGTTAGGGTTAGGGTTAGGGTTAGTGTTAGGGTTAAGGTATGGGTTAGGGTTAGGGTTAGGATTAGGGTTAGATTTACGGTTAGGGTACGGGTTAGGTTTAGGGTAAAGGTTAGTGTTAGGGTACGGGTTAGGGTATGGGTTAGGGTTAGGGTTAGGGTTAGGGCACGGGTTAGGGTTAGGGTTAGGGTTAGGGTTAGTGTACGGGTTAGGTTACGGGTTAGGGTACGGATTAGGGTTAGGGTACGGGTTAGGGTTAAGGTTAGGTTTAGGGTTAGGGTCCGGTTTAGGTTTCGGGTTACGTTTAGGGTTAGGGTTAGGGTTAGGGTACGGGTTAGGTTTAGGGTTAAGTTTAGGGTTAGGTTACGGGTTAGAGTTAGGGTTAGGGTTAGGATTAGGGTACGGGGTAGGTTTAGGGTTAGGGTAAGGGTTAGGGTTAGGGTACGGGTTAGGGTTAGTGTTAGGGTACGGGTTACGGTTAGGGTTAGGGTACGTGTTAGGGTTAGGATTAGTGTTAGGGTTAGGGTTAGGATTAGAGGTTAGGGTTAGGGATAGGCTTAGGGTTAGGATTAGGGTATGGGTTAGGGTACGGTTTAGGGTTAGGGTTAGGGTACGGGTTAGGGTTAGGTTTAGGGTACGTTTTAGGGTTAGGGTACGGTTTAGGGTTATGGTACGGGTTAGGGTACGGGTTAGGGTTATGGTACGGGTTAGGGTTAGGTTTAGAGTACGGGTTAGGTTTAGGGTACTGTTTAGGGTTAGGGTTAGGTTTAGGGTTAGGGTACGGGTTAGGGTTAGGGTACGGGTTAGTGTTAGTGTTAGGGTTAGGGTTAGGGTACGGGTTAGGGTTAGGGTGAGTGTACAGGTTAGGGTTAGGGTACGGGTTAGGGTATGGGTTAGGGTTAGGATTAGGGTTAGGGTACGGGTTAGGGTTAGTGTTAGGGTTAGGGTTAGGGTACGGGTTAGGGATAGGGTTAGGTTTAGGGTTAGGTTTAGGGTACGGGTTAGGTTACGGGTTAGGGTACGGGTTAGGGTTAGGGTACGGTTTAGGGTTAGGGTTAGGTTTAGGGTTAGGGTGCGGTTTTGGTTTCGGGTTACGTTTAGGGTTAGGGTTAGGGTTAGGGTACGGGTTAGGTTTAGGATTAGGGTTAGGGTTAGGTTACGGGTTAGGGTTAGGATTAGGGTTAGGATTAGGGTACGGGGTAGGTTTAGGGTTAGGATACGGGTTAGGGTTAGGGTACGGGTTAGGGTTAGGGTTAGGGTTAGGGTACGGATTAGAGTTTCGGGTTAGGGATAGGCTAAGTGTTAGGATTAGGGTACGGGTTAGGGTACGGTTTAGGGTTAGGTTTAGGGTACGGTTTAGGGTTAGGTTTAGGGTAAGTTTTAGGGTTAGGGTACGGTTTAGGTTTAGGGTTAGGGTTAGGGTACGGGTTAGGGTTAGGGTACGGGTTAGGGTTAGGGTTAGGGTACGGGTTAGGGTTAGGGTACTGTTTAGGTTTCGGGTTAGGTTTAGGGTTAGGGTACGGGTTAGGGTTAGGGTTAGGGTACGGGTTAGGGTTAGGGTTAGGGTTAGGGTTAGGGTACGGTTATGGTTAGGGTTAGTGTACAGGTTAGGGTTAGGGTACGGGTTAGGTTTAGGGTTAGGGTTAGGGTTAGTGTTAGGGTTAGGTTACGGGTTAGGGTTAGGGTACGGGTTAGGGTTAGGGTACGGGTTAGGGTTAGTGTAGGGGTTAGGGTTAGGGTTAGGTTTAGGGTTAGTGTACGGGTTATGGTTAGGGTTAGGTTTAGGGTTAGGGTTAGGGTTAGGGTACGTGATAGGGTTAGGGTTAGGGGTTAGGGATAGGGTTAGGGTTACGGTTAGGGTTATGGTTAGGGTACGGGGTAGGGTTAGTGTTAGGGTTAGGGTTAGGGTCAGGGTTAGGGGTTAGGGTTAGGGTTAGGGTTAGGGTACGGGTTAGGGTTAGGGTACGGGTTAGGGTTAGGGTTAGGCTACGGTTTAGGGTTAGGGTACGGGTTAGGGTTAGGGTACGGGTTAGGGTTAAGTTTAGGGTATGTGTTAGGGTTAGGGTTAGGGTTAGGGTTAGGGTACGGGTTAGGGTTAGGGTTAGGGTACGTGTTAGGGTTAGGGTTAGGGTTAGGGTTAGGGTTAGGTTTAAGGGTTATGGTTAGTGTTAGGGTTAGGGTACGGGTTAGGGTACGGTTTAGGGTTATGGTTAGGGTTAGGGGTAGGGGTAGGGTACGGGTTATGGTTAGGATTAGGGTACGGTTTAGGGTTAGGGTACGGTTTAAGGTTAGGTTTAGGTTTAGGGTACGGGTTAGGGTTAGGGTACGGGTTAGGGTTAGGGTTAGGGATAGGGTTAGGATTAGGGTTAGGGTTAGTGTTAGCATACGGGTTAGGATTAGGGTACGGTTTAGGGTTAGGGTACGGTTTAGGGTTAGGTTTAGGTTTAGGGTACGGGTTAGGGTTAGGGTACGGGTTAGGGTACGGGTTAGGGTTAGGGTTAGGGTTAGGGTTAGTGTTAGCGTACGGGTTAGGGTTAGGGTACGGGTTAGGGTACGGATAGGGTTAGGGTTAGGGTACGGGTTAGGTTTAGGGTTAGGGTACGGGTTAGGGTTAGGTTTAGGGTACGGGTTAGGGTTAGGGTTAGGTTTAGGGTACGGTTTAGGGTTAGGTTTAGGTTTAGGGTACGGGTTAGGGTTACGGTTAGTGTTGGGGTTAAGGTACGGGTTAGGTTTAGGGTTAAGGTTAGGGTTAGGGTTAGGTTTAGGGTTTAGAGGTTAGGGTTAGAGTTAGTGTTAGGGTTAGGGTTAGGGTTAGGGTACGGGTTAGGGTTAGTGTTAGTGTTAGGGTTAGGGTTAGGTTACGGGTTAGTTTTAGGGTTAGGGTACGGGTTAGGGTACGGGTTAGGGTACGGGTTAGGGTTAGGGTTAGGGTACGTGTTAGGGTACGTGTTAGGGTTAGGGTTAGGTACGGGTTGGGGTTAGGGTTAGGGTTAGGGGTTAGGGGTTAGGGTTAGGGTTAGGGTTACTGTTAGGGTTAGGATATGGTTTAGGGTAAGGGTTAGGGTTAGGGTTAGGGGTTAGAGTTAGGGTTAGTGTTAGGCTTAGGGTATGGGTTAGTGTTATGGTACGGGTTACGGTTAGGTTTAGGGTTAGGGTTAGCGTACGGGTTAGGGTTAGGGTTAGGTTTAGGGTTAGGGGTTAGGGGTTGGGGTTAGGGTTAGGGTTAGTGTTAGGGTATGGGTTATGGTTAGGGTTAGGGTACGTGTTAGGTTTAGGGTTAGGGTTAGGGTTAGGGTACGTGTTAGGGTTAGGGTAAGGGTTAGGGTTAGGGGTTAGGGGTTAGGTTTAGGGTTAGGGTTAGTGTTAGGGTTAGGGTACGGTTTAGGGTAAGGGTTAGGGTTAGGGTACGGGTTAGTGTTAGGGTTATGTTTAGGGTTAGGGTTAGGGTACGGGTTAGGTTACGAGTTAGGGTTAGGGTACGGGTTAGGGTTAGGGTACGGGTTAGGGTACGCGTTAGGGTTAGTGTAAGGGTTAGGGTTAGGGTTAGTGTACGGTTTAGGGTTAGGTTTTGGGTTAGGCTTAGGGTACGGGTTAGGGTTAGGGTACGGGTTAGGGTTAGGTTTAGGGTTAGTGTACGGGTTAGGGTTAGGGTACGGGTTAGGGTTAGGGTGAGGGTACGGGTTAGGGTTAGGATTAGGGTACGGGTTAGGGTTAGGGTTAGGGTACAAATTAGGGTTAGGGTTAGGGTTAAGGTACGGGTTAGGGTTAGGGTTAGGGTTTAGGGTTAGGGTACGGGTTAGGGTTAGGGTTAGGGTTAGGGTTAGGTTTAGGGTTAGGGTACAGGTTAGGGTTAGGGTTAGGGTTAGGGTTAGTGTTAGGGTTAAGGTATGGGTTAGGGTTAGGGTTAGGATTAGGGTTAGATTTACGGTTAGGGTACGGGTTAGGTTTAGGGTAAAGGTTAGTGTTAGGGTACGGGTTAGGGTATGGGTTAGGGTTAGGGTTAGGGTTAGGGCACGGGTTAGGGTTAGGGTTAGGGTTAGGGTTAGTGTACGGGTTAGGTTACGGGTTAGGGTACGGATTAGGGTTAGGGTACGGGTTAGGGTTAAGGTTAGGTTTAGGGTTAGGGTCCGGTTTAGGTTTCGGGTTACGTTTAGGGTTAGGGTTAGGGTTAGGGTACGGGTTAGGTTTAGGGTTAAGTTTAGGGTTAGGTTACGGGTTAGAGTTAGGGTTAGGGTTAGGATTAGGGTACGGGGTAGGTTTAGGGTTAGGGTAAGGGTTAGGGTTAGGGTACGGGTTAGGGTTAGTGTTAGGGTACGGGTTACGGTTAGGGTTAGGGTACGTGTTAGGGTTAGGATTAGTGTTAGGGTTAGGGTTAGGATTAGAGGTTAGGGTTAGGGATAGGCTTAGGGTTAGGATTAGGGTATGGGTTAGGGTACGGTTTAGGGTTAGGGTTAGGGTACGGGTTAGGGTTAGGTTTAGGGTACGTTTTAGGGTTAGGGTACGGTTTAGGGTTATGGTACGGGTTAGGGTACGGGTTAGGGTTATGGTACGGGTTAGGGTTAGGTTTAGAGTACGGGTTAGGTTTAGGGTACTGTTTAGGGTTAGGGTTAGGTTTAGGGTTAGGGTACGGGTTAGGGTTAGGGTACGGGTTAGTGTTAGTGTTAGGGTTAGGGTTAGGGTACGGGTTAGGGTTAGGGTGAGTGTACAGGTTAGGGTTAGGGTACGGGTTAGGTTTAGGGTTAGTGTTAGGGTTAGTGTTAGGGTTAGGGTACGGGTTAGGGTTAGGGTACGGGTTAGGGTTAGGGTACGGGTTAGGGTTAGGGTTAGGGTACGGGTTAGGGTTAGGGTTAGGGTTAGGTTTAGGGTACGGGTTATGGTTAGGGTTAGGTTTAGGGTTAGGGTTAGGGTTAGGGTACGTGATAGGGTTAGGGTTAGGTGTTAGGGATAGGGTTAGGGTTACGGTTAGGGTTATGGTTAGGGTACGGGTTAGGGTTAGTGTTAGGGTTAGGGTTAGGGTCAGGGTTAGGGTTTAGGGTTAGGGTTAGGGTTAGGGTACGGGTTAGGGTTAGGGTTAGGGTACGGGTTAGGGTTAGGTTTAGGCTACGGGTTAGGGTTAGGGTACGGGTTAGTGTTAGGGTACGGGTTAGGGTTAAGGTTATGGTATGTGTTAGGGTTAGGGTTAGGGGTTAGGGTTAGGGTTAGTGTTAGGGTACGGGTTAGGGTTAGGGTTAGGGTACGGGTTAGGTTTAGGGTTAGGGGTTAGTGTTAGGGTTTGGGTTAGGGTTAGTGTTAGCGTACGGGTTAGGGTTAAGTTCAGGGTTAGGTTTAGGGTACGGCTTAGGGTTAGGGTATGGGTTAGGGTTAGGATTAGGGTACGGGTTAGGGTTAGGGTTAGGGGTTAGGGTTATGGTTAGGGTTAGGGTTAGGTTTAGGGTTAGTGTACGGGTTAGGTTTAGGGTACGGGTTAGGGTTAGGGTTAAGGTTAGGGTTAGCGTCCGGGTTAGGGTTAGGGTTAGGGTTAGGGTTAGGTTACGGTGTAGGGATAGGATACGGGTTAGGGTTAGGTTTTGTGTTAGGGTTAGTGTTAGGAAAAGGTTAGGGTTAGGGTTAGCGTTAGGGTTAGGGTACGGGTTAGGGTTAGGGTTAGCGTACGGGTTAGGGTTAGGGTTAGGGTTAGGGTTAGGGTTTAGGGGTAGGGGTTAGGATTAGGGTTAGTGTTAGGGTACGGGTTATTGTTAGGGTTAGGGTACGGGTTATGGCTAGGGTTAGGGTTAGGTTTAGGGTACGGGTTAGGGTTAGGGTTAGGGGTTAGTGTTAGTGTTAGGGTTAGGGTTAGGTTTTGGGTACCTGTTAGGGTTAGGGTTAGGGTACGTGTTAGGGTTAGGGTTAGGGTACGGGTTGGGGTTAGGGTTAGGGTTAGGGTTTGGGTACGGGTTAGGGTTAGGGTTAGGGTTAGGGTTAGGGTACGGGTTAGTGTACGGGTTAGGGTTAGGGTTAGGGTTAGGGTTAGGGTTAGGTTTAGGGTACGGTTTAGGGTTAGGGTTAGGGGTTAGAGTTAGGGTTAGGCTTAGGGTATGGGTTAGGGTTATGGTACGGGTTACGGTTAGGGTAAGGGTTAGGGTTAGCGTATGGGTTAGGGTTAGGTTTAGGGTTAGTGTTAGGTGTTAGGGGTTGGGGTTAGGGTTAGGGTTAGGGTTAGGGTACGGGTTATGGTTAGGGTTAGGGTACGGGTTAAGTTTAGGTTTGAGGTTAGGTTTAGGGTACGGGTTAGGGTTAGGGTTAGGGTTAAGGTTACGGGTTAGGGGTTAGGGATAGGGTTAGTGTTAGGGTTAGGGTACGGGTTATGGTACGGGTTAGGGTTAGGGTACGGGTTAGTGTTAGGGTTAGGGTTAGGGTTAGCGTACGGGTTAGGTTACGAGTTAGGGTTAGGGTACGGTTTAGGGTTAGGGTACGGGTTAGGGTTAGTGTAAGGGTTAGGGTTAGGGTTAGGGTACGGTTTAGGGTTAGGTTTTGGGTTAGGCTTAGGGTACGGGTTAGGGTTAGGGTACGGGCTAGGGTTAGGTTTAGGGTTAGGGTACGGGTTAGGGTTAGGGTACGGGTTGGGGTTAGGGTGAGGGTATGGGTTAGGGTTAGGATTAGGGTATGGGTTAGGGTTAGGGTTAGGGTACGGGTTAGGGTTAGGGTTAGGTTTAAGGTACGGTTTAGGGTTAGGGTTAGGGGTTAGGGTTAGGGTACGTGTTATGGTTAGGGTTAGGGTTAGGGTTAGGTTTAGGGTTAGGGTAAGGGTTAGGTTTAGGGTTAGGGTTAGTGTTAGGGTTAAGGTATGGGTTAGGGTTAGGGTTAGGATTAGGGTTAGATTTACGGTTAGGGTACGGGTTAGGTTTAGGTTAAAGGTTAGTGTTAGGGTACGGGTTAGGGTATGGGTTAGGTTTAGGGTTAGGGTTAGGGTACGGGTTAGGGTTAGGGTTAGGGTTAGGGTTAGGGTACGGGTTAGGGTTAGGGTTAGGTTTAGGGTTAGGGTTAGGGTATGGGTTAGGTTACGGGTTAGGGTACGGGTTAGGGTTAGGGTACGGGTTAGGGTTAGGGTTAGGTTTAGGGTTAGGGTGCGGTTTAGGTTTCGGGTTACGTTTAGGGTTAGGGTGTGGGTTAGGGTACGGGTTAGGTTTAGGATTAGGGTTAGGGTTAGGTTACGGGTTAGGGTTAGGGTTAGGGTTAGGCTTAGGGTATGGGTTAGGGTTATGGTACGGGTTACGGTTAGGGTTAGGTTTAGAGTTAGCGTACGGGTTAGGGTTAGGGTTAGGGTTAGGGTTAGGGTTAGGGTTAGGAGTTAGGGGTTGGGGTTAGGGTTAGGGTTAGGGTTAGGGTACGGGTTATGGTTAGGGTTAGGGTATGGGTTAGGTTTAGGGTTAGGTTAGGGATAGGGTACGGGTTAGGGTTAGGGTTAGGGTTAGGGTTACGGGTTAAGGGTTAGGGTTAGGGTTAGGGTTAGTGTTAGGGTTAGGGTACGGGTTATGGTACGGGTTAGGGTTAGGGTACGGGTTAGTGTTAGGGTTAGGGTTAGGGTTAGGGTATCAGTTAGGTTACGAGTTAGGGTTAGGGTACAGGTTAGGGTTAGGGTACGGTTTAGGGTTAGGTTTTGGGTTAGGCTTAGGGTACGGGTTAGGGTTAGGGTACGGGTTAGGGTTAGGTTTAGTGTTAGGGTACGGGTTAGGGTTAGGGTACGGGTTAGGGTTAGGGTGAGGGTACGGGTTAGGTTTAGGATTAGGGTACGGTTTAGGGTTAGGGTTAGGGTACGGGTTAGGGTTAGGGTTAGGTTTACGGTACGGTTTAGGGTTAGGGTTAGGGGTTACGGTTAGGGTACGGGTTAGGGTTAGGGTTAGGGTTAGGGTTAGGTTTAGGGTTATGTTACGGGTTAGGGTTAGGGTTAGTGTTAGGGTTAAGGTATGGGTTAGGTTTAGGGTTAGGATTAAGGTTAGATTTACGGTTAGGGTACGGGTTAGGTTTAGGGTAAAGGTTAGTGTTAGGGTACGGGTTAGGGTATGGGTTAGGGTTAGGGTTAGGTTTAGGGTACGGGTTAGGGTTAGGGTTAGGGTTAGGGTTAGGGTACGGGTTAGGGTTAGGGTAAGGTTTAGGGTTAGGGTTAGGGTACGGGTTAGGTTACGGGTTAGGGTACGGGTTAGGGTTAGGGTACGGGTTAGGGTTAGGGTTAGGTTTAGGGTTAGGGTGCGGTTTAGGTTTCGGGTTACGTTTAGGGTTAGGGTTAGGGTTAGGGTACGGGTTAGGTTTAGGATTAGGGTTAGGGTTAGGTTACGGGTTAGGGTTATGGTTAGGGTTAGGATTAGGGTACCGGGTAGGTTTAGGGTTAGGGTACGGGTTAGGGTTAGGGTACGGGTTAGGGTTAGGGTACGGGTTAGGGTTAGGGTTAGGGTTAGGGTACGGATTAGGGTTAGGGTTAGGGTACGTGTTAGGGTTAGGGTTAGGGTTAGGATTAGAGGTTCGGGTTAGGGATAGGCTTAGGGTTAGGATTAGGGTACGGGTTAGGGTACGGGTTAGGGTTAGGGTTAGGGTACGTGTTAGGGTTAGGTTTAGGGTATGTTTTAGGGTTAGGGTACGGTTTAGGTTTAGGGTTAGGGTTAGGGTACGGGTTAGGGTTAGGGTACGGGTTAGGGTTAGGGTTAGGGTACGGGTTAGGGTTAGGTTACTGTTTAGGGTTCGGGTTAGGTTTAGGGTTAGGGTACGGGTTAGGTTTAGGGTTAGGGTACGGGTTAGGGTTAGGGTTAGGGTTAGGGTTAGGGTACGGTTATGGTTAGGGTTAGTGTACAGGTTAGGGTTAGGGTACGGGTTAGGTTTAGGTTTAGGGTTAGGGTTAGTGTTAGGGTTAGGTTACGGGTTAGGGTTAGGGTACGGGTTAGGGTTAGGGTACGGGTTAGGGTTAGTGTTAGGGTAGGGGTTAGTTTTAGGGTTAGGGTTAGGTTTAGGGTACGGGTTATGGTTAGGGTTAGGTTTAGGATTAGGGTTAGGTTTAGGGTACGTGACAGGGTTAGGGTTAGGGGTTAGGGATAGGGTTAGGTTTACGGTTAGGGTTATGTTTAGGGTACGGGGTAGGGTTAGGTTTAGGGTTAGGGTTAGGGTCAGGGTTAGGGGTTAGGGTTAGGGTTAGTGTTAGGGTACGGGTTAGGGTTAGGGTTAGGGTCCGGTTTAGGGTTAGGTTTAGGCTACGGGTTAGGGTTAGGGTACGGGTTAGGGTTAGGGTACGGGTTAGGGTTAAGGTTAGGGTATGTGTTAGGGTTAGGGTTAGGGGTTAGGGTTAGGGTTAGGGTTAGGGTACGGCTTAGGGTTAGGGTTAGGGTACGTGTTAGGGTTAGGGTTAGGGTTAGGGTTAAGGGTTAGGGTTAGTGTTAGTGTTAGGGTACGGGTTAGGGTACGGGTTAGGGTTATGGTTAGGGTTAGGGGTAGGGGTAGGGTACGGGTTATGGTTAGGATTAGGGTACGGTTTAGGGTTAGGGTACGTTTTAGGGTTAGGTTTAGGTTTAGGGTACGGGTTAGGGGTAGGGTACGGGTTAGGGTTAGGGTTAGGGATAGGGTTAGGATTAGGGTTAGGGTTAGTGTTAGCATACGGGTTAGGATTAGGGTAAGGTTTAGGGTTAGGGTACGGTTTAGGGTTAGGTTTAGGTTTAGGATACGGGTTAGGGTTAGGGTACGGGTTAGGGTACGGGATAGGGTTAGTGTTAGGGTTAGGGTTAGTGTTAGCGTACGGGTTAGGGTTAGGGTACGGGTTAGGGTACGGATAGGGTTAGGGTTAGGGTACGGGTTAGGTTTAGGGTTAGGGTACAGGTTAGGGTTAGGGTTAGGGTACGGGTTAGGGTTAGGGTTAGGGTTAGGGTACGGTTTAGGGTTAGGATTAGGGCTTAGGGTTAGGGTACGGGTTAGGGTTAGGTTTAGGGTTAGGGTACGGGTTAAGGTTAGGGTTAGTGTTAGGGTTAAGGTACGGGTTAGGGTTAGGGTTAAGGTTAGGGTTAGGGTTAGGTTTAGGGTTTAGAGGTTAGGGTTAGAGTTAGTGTTAGGGTTAGGGTTAGGGTTAGGGTTAGGGTTAGGGTACGGGTTAGGGTTAGTGTTAGGGTTAGGGTTAGGGTTAGGTTACGGGTTAGGTTTAGGGTTAGGGTTAGGGTTAGGGTACGGGTTAGGGTACGGGTTAGGGTTAGGGTTAGGGTTAGGGTACGGGTTAGGGTACGTGTTAGGTTAGGGTTAGGGTACGGGTTGGGGTTAGGGTTAGGGTTAGGGTTTGGGTACGGGTTAGGGTTAGGGTTAGGGTTAGGGTTAGGGTTAGGGTACGGGTTAGGTTTAGGATTAGGGTTAGGGTTAGGTTACGGGTTAGGGTTAGGGTTAGGGTTAGGATTAGGCTTAGGGTATGGGTTAGGGTTATGGTACGGGTTACGGTTAGGGTTAGGGTTAGGGTTAGCGCACGGGTTAGGGTTAGGGTTAGGGTTAGGGTTAGGGGTTAGGGGTTGGGGTTAGGGTTAGGGTTAGGGTACGGGTTATGGTTAGGGTTAGGGTATGGGTTAGGTTTAGGGTTAGGGTTAGGGATAGGGTACGGGTTAGGGTTAGGGTTAGTGTTAGGGTTACGGGTTAGGGGTTAGGGTTAGGGTTAGGGTTAGTGTTAGGGTTAGGGTACGGGTTATGGTACGAGTTAGGGTTAGGGTACGGGTTAGTGTTAGGGTTAGGGTTAGGGTTAGGGTACGGGTTAGGGTTAGTGTAAGGGTTAGGGTTAGGGTTAGGGTACGGTTTAGGGTTAGGTTTTGGGTTAGGCTTAGGGTACGGGTTAGGGTTAGGGTACGGGTTAGGGTTAGGTTTAGGGTTAGGGTACGGGTTAGGGTTAGGGTACGGGTTAGGGTTAGGGTGAGGGTACGGGTTAGGGTTAGGATTAGGGTACGGGTTAGGGTTAGGTTTAGGGTACGGGTTAGGGTTAGGGTTAGGTTTAATGTACGGTTTAGGGTTAGGGTTAGTGTTTAGGGTTAGTGTACGGGTTAGGGTTAGGGTTAGGGTACGGGTTAGGGTTAGGGTTAGTGTTAGGGTTAGGGTACGGTTATGGATAGGGTTAGTGTACAGGTTAGGGTTAGGGTACGGGTTAGGGTTAGGGTTAGGGTACGGGTTAGGGTTAGGGTTAGTGTTAGGGTTAGGGTACGGTTATGGATAGGGTTAGTGTACAGGTTAGGGTTAGGGTACGGGTTAGGTTTAGGGTTAGGGTTAGGGTTAGTGTTAGGGTTAGGTTACGGGTTAGGGTTAGGGTACGGGTTAGGGTTAGGGTACGGGTTAGGGTTAGGGTTAGGGTAGGGGTTATGGTTAGGGTTAGGGTTAGGGTTAGTGTACAGGTTATGGTTAGGGTTAGGTTTAGGGTTAGGGTTAGGGTTAGGGTACGTGATAGGGTTAGGGTTAGGGGTTAGGGATAGGGTTAGGGTTACGGTTAGGGTTATGTTTAGGGTACGGGGTAGGGTTAGTGTTAGGGTTAGGGTTAGGGTCAGGGTTAGGTGTTAGGGTTAGGGTTAGGGTTAGGGTATGGGTTAGGGTTAGGGTACGGGTTAGGGTTAGGGTTAGGCTACGGGTTAGGGTTAGGGTACGGGTTAGGGTTAGGGTACGGGTTAGGGTTAAGGTTAGGGTATGTGTTAGGGTTAGGGTTAGGGTTAGGGTTAGGGTACGGGTTAGGGTTAGTGTTAGGGTACGTGTTAGGGTTAGGGTTAGGGTTAGGGTTAGGGTTAAGGGTTAGGGTTAGTGTTAGAGTTAGGGTACGGGTTAGGGTACGGGTTAGGGTTATGGTTAGGGTTAGGGGTAGGGGTAGGGTACGGGTTATGGTTAGGATTAGGGTACGGTTTAGGGTTAGGGTACGGTTTAGGGTTAGGGTACGGTTTAGGGTTAGGTTTAGGTTTAGGGTACGGGTTAGGGTTAGGGTACGGGTTAGGGTACGGGTTAGGGTTAGGGTTAGGGTTAGGGTTAGTGTTAGCGTACGGGTTAGGGTTAGGGTACGGGTTAGGGTACGGATAGGGTTAGGGTTAGGGTACGGGTTAGGTTTAGGGTTAGGGTACGGGTTAGGGTTAGGGTTAGGGTACGGGTTAGGTTTAGGGTTAGGTTTAGGGTACGGTTTAGGGTTAGGATTAGGGGTTAGGGTTAGGGTACGGTTTAGGGTTAGGTTTAGGGTTAGGGTACGGGTTAGGGTTACGGTTAGTGTTGGGGTTAAGGTACGGGTTAGGTTTAGGGTTAAGGTTAGGGTTAGGGTTAGGTTTAGGGTTTAGAGGTTAGGGTTAGAGTTAGTGTTAGGGTTAGGGTTAGGGTTAGGGTTAGGGTTAGGGTACGGGTTAGGGTTAGTGTTAGGGTTAGGGTTAGGGTTAGGTTACGGGTTAGGTTTAGGGTTAGGGTTAGGGTTAGGGTACGGGTTAGGGTACGGGTTAGGGTTAGGGTTAGGGTTAGGGTTAGGGTACGGGTTAGGGTACGTGTTAGGTTAGGGTTAGGGTACGGGTTGGGGTTAGGGTTAGGGTTAGGGTTTGGGTACGGGTTAGGGTTAGGGTTAGGGTTAGGGTTAGGGTACGGGTTAGGTTTAGGATTAGGGTTAGGGTTAGGTTACGGGTTAGGGTTAGGGTTAGGGTTAGGATTAGGCTTAGGGTATGGGTTAGGGTTATGGTACGGGTTACGGTTAGGGTTAGGGTTAGGGTTAGCGCACGGGTTAGGGTTAGGGTTAGGGTTAGGGTTAGGGGTTAGGGGTTGGGGTTAGGGTTAGGGTTAGGGTTAGGGTACGGGTTATGGTTAGGGTTAGGGTATGGGTTAGGTTTAGGGTTAGGGTTAGGGATAGGGTACGGGTTAGGGTTAGGGTTAGTGTTAGGGTTACGGGTTAGGGGTTAGGGTTAGGGTTAGGGTTAGTGTTAGGGTTAGGGTACGGGTTATGGTACGAGTTAGGGTTAGGGTACGGGTTAGTGTTAGGGTTAGGGTTAGGGTACGTGTTAGGTTTAGTGTAAGGGTTAGGGTTAGGGTTAGGGTACGGTTTAGGGTTAGGTTTTGGGTTAGGCTTAGGGTACGGGTTAGGGTTAGGGTACGGGTTAGGGTTAGGTTTAGGGTTAGGGTACGGGTTAGGGTTAGGGTACGGGTTAGGGTTAGGGTGAGGGTACGGGTTAGGGTTAGGATTAGGGTACGGGTTAGGGTTAGGTTTAGGGTACGGGTTAGGGTTAGGGTTAGGTTTAATGTACGGTTTAGGGTTAGGGTTAGGGTTTAGGGTTAGGGTACGGGTTAGGGTACGGGTTAGGGTTAGGGTTAGGTTTAGGGTTAGTGTTAGGGTTAAGGTATGGTTTAGGGTTAGGGTTAGGATTAGGTTTAGATTTACGGTTAGGGTACGGGTTAGGTTTAGGGTAAAGGTTAGTGTTAGGGTACGCGTTAGGGTATGGGTTAGGGTTAGGATTAGGGTTAGGGTACGGGTTAGGGTTAGTGTTAGGGTTAGGGTTAGGGTACGGGTTAGGGTTAGGGTTAGGTTTAGGGTTAGGGTTAGGGTACGGGTTAGGTTACGGGTTAGGGTACGGGTTAGGGATAGGGTACGGGTTAGGGTTAGGGTTAGGTTTAGGGTTAGGGTTAGGGTTAGGGTACGGATTAGGGTTAGGGTTAGGGTACGTGTTAGGTTTAGGGTTAGGGTTAGGGTTAGGGTTAGGATTAGAGTTTCGGGTTAGGGATAGGCTTAGGGTTAGGATTAGGGTACGGGTTAGGGTACGGGTTAGGGTTAGGGTTAGGGTACGGGTTAGGGTTAGGTTTAGGGTAAGTTTTAGGGTTAGGGTACGGTTTAGGTTTAGGGTTAGGGTTAGGGTACGGGTTAGGGTTAGGGTACGGGTTAGGTTACGGGTTAGGGTTAGGGTTAGTGTTAGGGTTAGGTTACGGGTTAGGGTTAGGGTACGGGTTAGGGTTAGGGTACGGGTTAGGGTTAGGGTTAGGGTAGGGGTTAGGGTTAGGGTTAGGGTTAGGGTTAGTGTACAGGTTATGGTTAGGGTTAGGTTTAGGGTTAGGGTTAGGGTTAGGGTACGTGATAGGGTTAGGGTTAGGGGTTAGGGATAGGGTTAGGGTTACGGTTAGGGTTATGGTTAGGGTACGGGGTAGGGTTAGTGTTAGGGTTAGGGTTAGGGTCAGGGTTAGGGGTTAGGGTTAGGGTTAGGGTTAGGGTATGGGTTAGGGTACGGGTTAGGGTTAGGGTTAGGCTACGGGTTAGGGTTAGGGTACGGGTTAGGGTTAGGGTACGGGTTAGGGTTAAGGTTAGGGTATGTGTTAGGGTTAGGGTTAGGGTTAGGGTTAGGGTACGGGTTAGGGTTAGGGTTAGGGTACGTGTTAGGGTTAGGGTTAGGGTTAGGGTTAAGGGTTAGGGTTAGTGTTAGAGTTAGGGTACGGGTTAGGGTACGGGTTAGGGTTATGGTTAGGGTTAGGGGTAGGGGTAGGGTACGGGTTATGGTTAGGATTAGGGTACGGTTTAGGGTTAGGGTACGGTTTAGGGTTAGGGTACGGTTTAGGGTTAGGTTTAGGTTTAGGGTACGGGTTAGGGTTAGGGTACGGGTTAGGGTACGGGTTAGGGTTAGGGTTAGGGTTAGGGTTAGTGTTAGCGTACGGGTTAGGGTTAGGGTACGGGTTAGGGTACGGATAGGGTTAGGGTTAGGGTACGGGTTAGGTTTAGGGTTAGGGTACGGGTTAGGGTTAGGGTTAGGTTTAGGGTACGGTTTAGGGTTAGGATTAGGGGTTAGGGTTAGGGTACGGTTTAGGGTTAGGTTTAGGGTTAGGGTACGGGTTAGGGTTACGGTTAGTGTTGGGGTTAAGGTACGGGTTAGGTTTAGGGTTAAGTTTAGGGTTAGGGTTAGGTTTAGGGTTTAGAGGTTAGGGTTAGAGTTAGTGTTAGGGTTAGGGTTAGGGTTAGGGTACGGGTTAGGGTTAGTGTTAGGGTTAGGGTTAGGGGTTAGGGGTTAGGTTTAGGGTTAGGGTTAGTGTTAGGGTTACGGTACGGTTTAGGGTAAGGGTTAGGGTTAGGGTACGGGTTAGTGTTAGGGTTATGTTTAGAGTTAGGGTTAGGGTACGGGTTAGGTTACGACTTAGGGTTAGGGTACGGGTTAGGGTTAGGGTACGGGTTAGGGTACGGGTTAGGGTTAGTGTAAGGTTTAGGGTTAGGGTTAGGGTACGGTTTAGGGTTAGGTTTTGGGTTAGGCTTAGGGTACGGGTTAGGGTTAGGGTACGGGTTAGGGTTAGGTTTAGGGTTAGTGTACGGGTTAGGGTTAGGGTACGGGTTAGGGTTAGGGTGAGGGTACGGGTTAGGGTTAGGATTAGGGTACGGGTTAGGGTTAGGGTTAGGGTACGAGTTAGGGTTAGGGTTAGGGTTAAGGTACGGGTTAGGGTTAGGGTTAGGGTTTAGGGTTAGGGTACGGGTTAGGGTTAGGGTTAGGGTTAGGTTTAGGGTTAGTGTACAGGTTAGGGTTAGGGTTAGGTTTAGGGTTAGTGTTAGGGTTAAGGTATGGGTTAGGGTTAGGGTTAGGATTAGGGTTAGATTTACGGTTAGGGTACGGGTTAGGTTTAGGGTAAAGGTTAGTGTTAGGGTACGGGTTAGGGTATGGGTTAGGGTTAGGGTTAGGGTTAGGGCACGGGTTAGGGTTAGGGTTAGGGTTAGGGTTAGTGTACGGGTTAGGTTACGGGTTAGGGTACGGGTTAGGTTTAGGGTTAGGGTTAGGGTTAGGGTACGTGATAGGGTTAGGGTTAGGTGTTAGGGATAGGGTTAGGGTTACGGTTAGGGTTATGGTTAGGGTACGGGTTAGGGTTAGTGTTAGGTTTAGGGTTAGGGTCAGGGTTAGGGTTTAGGGTTAGGGTTAGGGTTAGGGTACGGGTTAGGGTTAGGGTTAGGGTACGGGTTAGGGTTAGGTTTAGGCTACGGGTTAGGGTTAGGGTACGGGTTAGTGTTAGGGTACGGGTTAGGGTTAAGTTTATGGTATGTGTTAGGGTTAGGGTTAGGGGTTAGGTTTAGGGTTAGTGTTAGGGTACGTGTTAGGGTTAGGGTTAGGGTACGGGTTAGGTTTAGGGTTAGGGGTTAGTGTTAGGGTTAGAGTTAGGGTTAGTGTTAGCGTACGGGTTAGGGTTAGGTTCAGGTTAGGTTTAGGGTACGGCTTAGGGTTAGGGTATGGGTTAGGGTTAGGATTAGGGTACGGGTTAGGGTTAGGGTTAGGGGTTAGGGTTATGGTTAGGGTTAGGGTTAGGTTTAGGGTTAGTGTACGGGTTAGGTTTAGGGTACGGGTTAGGGTTAGGGTTAAGGTTAGGGTTAGCGTCCGGGTTAGGGTTAGGGTTAGGGTTAGGGTTAGGTTACGGTGTAGGGATAGGATACGGGTTAGGGTTAGGTTTTGTGTTAGGGTTAGTGTTAGGAAAAGGTTAGGGTTAGGGTTAGTGTTAGGGTTAGGGTACGGGTTAGGGTTAGGGTTAGCGTACGGGTTAGGGTTAGGGTTAGGGTTAGGGTTAGGGGTTAGGGGTAGGGGTTAGGATTAGGGTTAGTGTTAGGGTACGGGTTATTGTTAGGGTTAGGGTACGGGTTATGGCTAGGGTTAGGGTTAGGTTTAGGGTACGGGTTAGGGTTAGGGTTAGGGGTTAGTGTTAGTGTTAGGGTTAGGGTTAGGGTTTGGGTACCTGTTAGGGTTAGGGTTAGGGTACGGGTTAGGGTTAGGGTTAGGGGTTAGGTTTAGGGTTAGGGTTAGGGTTAGGGTTAGTGTACGGGTTAGGGTTAGGGTTAGGTTTAGTGTTAGGGTTAGGGTTAGGGTACGGGTTATGGTTAGGGTTAGGTTTAGGTTTAGGGTTAGGGTTAGGGTTAGGGTTAGGGTACGGGTTAGGGTTAGGGTTAGGGGTTAGGGTTAGGGTTAGGTTTAGGTTTAGGGTTAGGGTACGGGTGAGGGTTAGGGTTAGGGTTAGGGTTAGGGTCAGGGTTAGGGGTTAGTGTTAGGGTTAGGTTTAGGGTACGTGTTAGGTTTAGGGTTAGGGTACGGGTTAGGGTTAGGGTACGGGTTAGGTTTAGGGTACGGGTTAGGGTTAGGGTTAGGGTACGGGTTAGGGTTAGAGTTAGGGTACGTGTTAGGGTTAGGGTTAGGTTTAGGGTTAGGGTTAGAGTTAGAGGTTAGTGTTAGGGATAGGGTTAGGGTTAGGTTTAGGGTACGGGTTAGGGTACGGGTTAGGGTACGGGTTAGGGTTAGGGATAGGGTTAGGGTATGGGTTAGGGTTAGGGTACGTTTTAGGTTTAGGGTAGGGTTTAGAGTTAAGGTTAGGGTTAGTGTACGGGTAAGGTTTAGGGTTCGGGTTAGGGTTAGGTTTAGGGTTAGGGTTAGCGTACGGTATAGGGTTAGGGTTAGGGTTAGGGTTAGGTTTAGGGTACGGGTTAGGGTTAGGGTACGGGTTAGGGTTAGGGTTAGGTTAGGGTTAGGGTTACGGTTAGGAAAGGGTTAGGGTTAGGGTTAGCGTTAGGGTTAGGGTACGGGTTAGGGTTAGGGTTAGGGTACGGGTTAGGGTTAGGGTTAGGGTTAGGGTTAGGGTTAGGGGTTAGGGGTTAGTGTTAGGGTTAGGGTTAGGGTTAGGGTTAGGGGTAGGGTACGGGTTAGGGTACGGGTTAGTGTTAGGGCACGGGTTAGTGTTAGGGTTAGGGTTAGGGTTAGGGTTAGGGTACGGGTTAGGGTTAGGGTACGGGTTAGGGTATGGGTTAGGGTTAGGGTACGGGTTAGGGTTAGGGTTAGGGGTTAGGGTGAGTGTTAGGGTTAGGGTTAGGGTTAGAGTATGGGTTAGGGTTAGGGTTAGGGTCAGGGTTAGGGTTACGTTTAGGGTTAGGGTACGGGTTAGGGTTAGGGTTAGGGTTAGGGTACGGGTTAGGGTTAGGGTTAGGTTACGGGTTAGGGTTAGGGTTAGGGTACGGGTTAGGTTTAGTGTACGGGTTAGGGTACGGGTTAGGGTTAGGGTTAGGGTTAGGGTTAGGGTTAGGGTTGGGAAAGGGTTAGGGTTAGGGTTAGGGTACGGGTTAGGGTTAGGGTTAGCGTTAGGGTACGGGTTAGGTTTAGGGTACGGGTTAGGTTAGGGTACGGGTTAGGGTACGGGTTAGGGTTAGGGTTAGGGTATGGGTTAGAGTTAGGGTACAGGTACGGGTACGGGTTAGGGTTAGGGTTAGGGTTAGGGTACGGTTTAGGGTTAGGGTTAGGGTTAGGGTACGGGTTAGGGTACAGGTTAGGGTTAGGGTACGGGTTAGGGTTAGGTTTTGGTTTAGGGTTAGGGTTAGGGTTAGGATACGGGTTAGGGTTAGGGTTAGGGTACGGGTTAGGGTTAGGGTTAGGGTTAGGGTTAGGGTTAGGGGTTAGGGGTTAGTGTTAGGGTTAGGGTTAGGATTAGGGTTAGGGTTAGGTTTGGGGTACGGGTACAGGTTAGGGTTAGGGTTAGGGTACGGGTTAGGGTTAGGGTTAGGGTTAGGGTTAGGGTTAGGGTTAGGTTTAGGATACGGGTTAGGGTACGGGTTAGGGTTAGGGTTAGGGTTAGGGTGAGGGTTAGTGTTAGGGTACGGGTTAGTGTTAGGGTTAGGGTTAGGATTAGGTTTAGGGTTAGGTTTAGGTTACGGGTTAGGGTTAAGGGTTAGGTTTAGGGTTAGGTTTAGGGTACCGGTTAGGGTTTGGGTTAGGGTTAGGTTTAGGGTTAGGGTACGGGTTAGGGTTAGGTTTAGGGTACGGTTTATGGTTAGGGTACGGTTTAGGGTTAGGTTTATGTTTAGGGTACGGGTTAGGGTTAGGGTACGGGTTAGGGTTAGGTTTAGGGTACGGGTTAGGGTTAGGGTACGGGTTAGGGTTAGTGTTAGGGTACGGGTTAGGGTAAGGGTTAGGTTTAGGGTTAGGGTACGGTTTAGGGTTACGGTTAGGGTACGGGTTAGGGTTAGGGTACGGGTTAGGGTTAGGGTTAGGGTTAGGGTTAGGGTTAGGGTTAGTGTTAGGGTTAGTGTTAGTGTTAGCGTACGGGTTAGGGTTAGGGTTAGGGTACGGGTTAGTGTTAGGGTACGGGTTAGGGTTAGGGTTAGTGTTAGCGTACGGGTTAGGGTTAGGGTACGGGTTAGGGTACTTGTTAGGGTTAGGGTTAGGGTTAGGGTATGGGTTAGCGTTAGGGTACGGGTTAGGGTTTGGGTTAGGGTACGGGTTAGGATTTGGGTTAGGGTACGGGTTAGGTTAGGGTTAGGGTACGGGTTAGGGTTAGGTTTAGGGTACGGGTTAGGGTTAGGGTTAGGGCTAGGGTACGGGTTAGGTTTAGGGTTAGGGTACGGGTTAGGTTTAGAGTACGGGTTAGGTTAAGGTTAGGGTAAGGGTTAGTGTTAGGGTTAGGGTTCGGGTTAGGGTTAGGGTTAGGGTACGGTTTAGGGTTAGGGTACGGGTTAGGGTTAGGGTTAGGGTAGGCGTTAGGTTTAGTTTTAGGGTTAGGGTTAGGGTACGGGTTATGGTTAGGGTTAGGTTTAAGGTTAGGGTTAGGGTTAGGGTACAGGTTAAGGTTAGGGATAGGGTTAGGGTTAGGGTACGGGTTAGGGTTAGGGTTAGGGTACGGGTTAGGTTTAGGGTACGGGTTAGGTTTAGGTTTAGGGTTAGGGTTAGTGTTAGGGTTAGGGTACGGGTTAGGGTTAGGGTTAGGGTACGGGTTAGGGTTAGGTTTAGGGTTAGGTTTAGGGTTAGTGTTAGGGTTAGGGTACGGGTTAGGTTTAGGGTTAGGGTACGGGTTAGGGTTAGGGTACGGGTTAGGGTTAGGGTACGGGTTAGTGTTAGGGTACGGGTTAGGGTTAGGGTACGGGTTAGGGTTAGAGTTAGGGTACGGGTTAGGGTTAGGGTTAGGGGTTAGCGTTAGGGTTAGGGTTAAGGCTAGGGTTAGGGTTAGTGTACGGGTTAGGGTTATGGTAAGGGTTAGGGTGAGGTTTAGGGTTAGGGTTAGCGTACGGGTTAGGTTTAGGGTTAGGTTTAGGATTAGGGTTAGGGTACGGGTAAGGGTTAGGGTACGGGTTAGGGTTAGGGTTAGGGTTAGGGTTAGGGTTAGGAAAGGGTTAGGGTTAGGGTTAGCGTTAGGGTTAGGGTACGGGTTAGGGTTAGGGTTAGGGTACGGGTTAGGGTTAGGGTTAGGGTTAGGGGTTAGGGGTTAGTGTTAGGGTTAGGGTTAGCGTTAGGGATAGGGTACGGGTTAGGGTTAGGGTACGGCTTAGGGTTAGGGTACGGGGTAGTTTTAAGGTTAGGGTTAGGGTTAGTGTTAGGTTTAGGGTACGGGTTAGGGTTAGGGTTAGGGTACGGTTTAGGGTTAGGGTTAGGGTTAGGGTACAGTTTAGGGTTAGGGTACGGGTTAGGGTACGGGTTAGGTTTAGGGTTAGGGTTAGAGTACGGGTTAGGGTTAGGGTTAGGTTTAGGGTTAGGGTTAGGGTACGGGTTAGGGTTAGGGTTAGGGTACGGGTTATGGATAGGGTTAGGTTTAGGGTTAGGGTTAGGGTTAGGGTACGGGTTAGGGTTAGGGTACGGGTTAGGGTTAGGGTTAGGTTTAGCGTTAGGGTACGGGTTAGGGTTAGGGTTTGTGTTAGGGTTAGGGTTAGGGTACAGGTTAGTGTTAGGGTTAGGGTACGGGTTAGGGTTAGGGTTAGGGTTAGGGTTAGGGTACGGGTTAGGGTTAGGGTACGGGTTAGGGTTAGAGTTAGGGTACGGGTTAGGGTTAGGGTTAGGGTTAGGGTTAGTGTTGGGTTAGCGTACGAGTTAGGGTTAGAGTTAGGGTACGCAATTAGGGTTAGGGTACGTGTTAGGGTTAGGGTTAGGGTTAGGGTTAGGGTTAGGGTTAGGGTACGGGTTAGGGTTAGAGTTAGGGTACGGGTTAGGGTTAGGGTTAGGGTTAGGGTTAGGGTTAGGGTTAGGGTTTGGAAAGGGTTAGAGTTAGGGTTAGCGTTAGGTTTAGGGTACGGGTTAGGGTTAGGGTTAGGGTACGGGTTAGGGTTAGGGTTAGGGTTAGGGGTTAGGGGTTAGTGTTAGGTTTAGGGTTAGTGTTAGGGTTAGGGTTAGGGTACAGGTTAGGGTACGGGTTAGTGTTAGGTCAAGGGTTAGTGTTAGTGTTCGGGTTAGGGTTAGGTTTAGGGTACGGGTTAGGGTTAGGGTAGGGGTTAGGGTACGGTTTAGGGTTAGGGTACGGGTTAGGGTTAGGGTTAGGGGTGAGGGTGAGGATTAGGGTTAGGGTTAGGGTTAGGGTACGGGTTAGGGTTAGGGTTAGGGTTAGGGTTAGGGTTAGGGTTAGGAAAGGGTTAGGGTTAGGGTTAGCGTTAGGGTTAGGGTACGGGTTAGGGTTAGGGTTAGGGTACGGGTTAGGGTTAGGGTTAGGGTTAGGGGTTAGGGGTTAGTGTTAGGGTTAGGGTTAGCGTTAGGGATAGGGTACGGGTTAGGGTTAGGGTACGGGTTAGGGTTAGGGTACGGGGTAGTTTTAAGGTTAGGGTTAGGGTTAGTGTTAGGTTTAGGGTACGGGTTAGGGTTAGGGTTAGGGTACGGTTTAGGGTTAGGGTTAGGGTTAGGGTACAGTTTAGGGTTAGGGTACGGGTTAGGGTACGGGTTAGGTTTAGGGTTAGGGTTAGAGTACGGGTTAGGGTTAGGATTAGGGTTAGGTTTAGGGTTAGGGTTAGGGTACGGGTTAGGGTTAGGGTTAGGGTACGGGTTATGGATAGGGTTAGGTTTAGGGTTAGGGTTAGGGTTAGGGTACGGTTTAGGGTTAGGGTACGGGTTAGGGTTAGGGTTAGGTTTAGCGTTAGGGTACGAGTTAGGGTTAGGGTTTGTGTTAGGGTTAGGGTTAGGGTACAGGTTAGTGTTAGGGTTAGGGTACGGGTTAGGGTTAGGGTTAGGGTTAGGGTTAGGGTACGGGTTAGGGTTAGGGTACGGGTTAGGGTTAGAGTTAGGGTACGGGTTAGGGTTAGGGTTAGGGTTAGGGTTAGTGTTGGGTTAGCGTACGAGTTAGGGTTAGAGTTAGGGTACGCAATTAGGGTTAGGGTACGTGTTAGGGTTAGGGTTAGGGTTAGGGTTAGGGTTAGGGTTAGGGTACGGGTTAGGGTTAGAGTTAGGGTACGGGTTAGGGTTAGGGTTAGGGTTAGGGTTAGTGTTAGGGTTAGCGTACGGTTAGGGTTAGGGTTAGGTTTAGGGTTAGGGTTAGGGTACGGGTTAGGGTTAGGGTTAGGGTTAGGGTTAGGGTTAGGGTTAGGGTTTGGAAAGGGTTAGAGTTAGGGTTAGCGTTAGGTTTAGGGTACGGGTTAGGGTTAGGGTTAGGGTACGGGTTAGGGTTAGGGTTAGGGTTAGGGGTTAGGGGTTAGTGTTAGGTTTAGGGTTAGTGTTAGGGTTAGGGTTAGGGTACAGGTTAGGGTACGGGTTAGGGTTAGGTCAAGGGTTAGTGTTAGTGTTCGGGTTAGGGTTAGGTTTAGGGTACGGGTTAGGGTTAGGGTAGGGGTTAGGGTACGGTTTAGGGTTAGGGTACGGGTTAGGGTTAGGGTTAGGGGTGAGGGTGAGGATTAGGGTTAGGGTTAGGGTTAGGGTATGGGTTAGGGTTAGGGTTAGGGTTAGGGTCAGTGTTAGGGGTTAGGGTTAGGGTTAGGGTCAGGTTACGGGTTAGGGTTAGGGTTAGGGTACGGGTTAGAGTTAGGGTACGGGTTAGGGTTAAGGTTAGGGTAGGGGTTAGGGTTAGGGTTAGGGTTAGGGTTAGGGTACGAGTTATGGTTAGGGTTAGGTTTAGGGTTAGGGTACGGGTTAGGGTTAGGGTTAAGGTACGGGTTAGGTTTAGGGTACGGGTTAGGGTTAGGGTTAGGGTTAGGGTACGGGTTAGGGTTAGGGTTAGGATTTTTGTTAGGGTTAGGGTAAGATTTAGGGTTAGGGTTGGGTACGGGTTAGGGTTTGGGTACGGTTAGGGTTAGGGTATGGGTTAGGGTTAGGGTTAGGGTACTTGTTAGGGTTAGGGTTAGGGGTTAGGGTTAGGGTTAGGTTTAGGGTACGGGTTAGGCTTAGGGTACGGGTTAGTGTTAGGGTTAGGGTTAGGGTTAGGGTATGGGTTAGGGTTAGGGTACGGTTTAGGGTTAGGGTTAGGGTACGGGTTAGGGTTAGGGTTAGGGGTTAGGTTAGGGTTAGGGTTAGGGTTAGGTTTAGGGTACGGTTTAGGGTTAGGGTACGGGTTAGGGTTAGGTTTAGAGTTAGGGTTAGGGTTAGCGTACGGGTTAGGGTTAGGGTTAGGGTTAGGTTTAGGTTTAGGAAATGGTTAGGGTTAGGTTTAGGGTTCGGGTTAGGGTTAGAGTTAGGGGTTAGGGGTTAGGTTTAGGGTTAGGTTTAGGGTTAGGTACGGGTTAGGGTACGGGTTAGGGTTAGGGTACGTGTTAGGGTTAGTGTACGGGTTAGTGTTAGGGATAGTGTTAGGGTTAGGGTTAGGGTATGGGTTAGGGTTAGGGTTAGGTTACGGGTTAGGGTTAGGGTACGGGTTAGGGTACGGGTTAGGGTTAGGGTTAGGGTTAGGGTTAGGGTTAGGGTTAGGAAAGGGTTAGGGTTAGGGTTAGGGTACGGGTTAGGGTTAGGGTTAGGGTTAGGGTACGGGTTAGGTTTAGGGTACGGTATAGGTTAGGGTACGGGTTAGGGTACGGGTTAGTGTTAGGGTTAGGGTATGGGTTAGAGTTAGGGTACAGGTACGGGTACGGGTTAGGGTTAGGGTTAGGGTACGGGTTAGGGTTAGGGTTAGGGTTATGGTACGCGTTATGGTTAGGGTTAGGGTTAGGGTACAGTTTAGGGTTAGGGTACGGGTTAGGGTACGGGTTAGGGTTAGGGTTAGGGTTAGGGTACGGGTTAGGGTTAGGGTTAGGTTTAGGGTTAGGGTTAGGGTACGGGTTAGTGTTAGGGTTAGGGTTAGGATTAGGGTTAGGGTTAGGTTTGGGGTAGGGTACGGGTTAGGGTTAGGGTTAGGGTACGGGTTAGGGTTAGGGTTAGGGTTAGGGTTAGGGTTAGGTTTAGGATACGGGTTAGGGTACGGGTTAGGGTTAGGATTAGGGTTATGGTTAGGGTACGGGTTAGGGTTAGTGTTAGGGTTAGGGCTAGTGTTAGGGTACGGGTTAGGTTTAGGGTTAGGGTAAGGGTTAGTGTTAGGGTTAGGGTAGGGGAGAGGGTTAGGGTTAGGGTACGGGTTAGGGTTAGGGTTAGAGTTAGGATTAGGGTTAGGGTTAGGTTTAGGGTACGGGTTAGGGTTAAGGGTTAGGGTTAGGGTTAGGTTTAGGGTAACGGTTAGGGTTAGGGTTAGGGTTAGGTTTAGGGTTAGGGTACGGGTTAGGGTTAGGTTTAGGGTACGGTTTAGGGTTAGGGTACGGTTTAGGGTTAGGTTTATGTTTAAGGTACGGGTTAGGGTTAGGGTACGGGTTAGGGTTAGGGTTAGCGTACGGGTTAGGTTTAGGGTACGGGTTAGGGTTAGGGTTAGGGTACGGGTTAGGGTTAGTGTTAGGGTACGGGTTAGGGTAAGGGTTAGGGTTAGGGTTAGGGTACGTTTTAGGGTTACGGTTAGGGTACGGGTTTGGGTTAGGGTATGGGTTAGGGTTAGGGTTAGGGTTAGGGCTAGGGTACGGGTTAGGGTTAGGGTTAGGGTACGGGTTAGGTTTAGGGTACGGGTTAGGTTTAGGGTTAGGGTAAGGGTTAGTGTTAGGGTTAGGGTAGGGGTTAGGGTTAGGGTTAGGGTACGGGTTAGGGTTAGGTTACGGGTTAGGGTTAGGGTTAGGGTAGGGGTTAGGGTTAGGGTTAGGGTTAGGTTTAGGGTTAGGTTAAGGGTTAGAGTTAGGGTTAGGGTAGGGGTTAGGGTTAGGGTTAGGGTACGGGTTAGGGTTAGGGTACGGGTTAGGGTTAGGTTTAGGGTAGGGGTTAGGGTTAGGGTTAGGGTTAGGGTACGAGTTATGGTTAGGGTTAGGTTTAGGGTTAGGGTACGGGTTAGGGTTAGGGTTAGGGTACGGGTTAGGGTTAGGGTACGGGTTAGGGTTAGGGTTAGGGTACGGGTTAGGTTTAGGGTTAGGATTGGGGTTAGTGTTAGGGTAAGATTTAGGGTTAGGGTTGGGTACGGCTTAGGGTTTGGGTACGGTTAGGGTTAGGGTACGGGTTAGGGTTAGGGTTACGGTACTTGTTAGGGTTAGGGTTAGGGGTTAGGGTTAGGGTTTGGGTTAGGGTACGGTTTAGGGTTAGGGTATGGGTTAGTGTTAGGGTTAGGGTTAGGGTACGGGTTAGGGTTAGGGTACGGGTTAGGGTTAGGGTTAGGGTACGGGTTAGGGTTAGGGTTTAGGGTTAGGGTTAGGGTACGGGTTAGGGTTAGGTTTAGAGTTAGGGTTAGGGTTAGCGTACGGGTTAGGGTTAGTTTTACGGTACGGGTTAGGGTAAGGATACGGGTTAGGGTTAGGGTTAGGGTTAGGTTTAGGGTTAGGAAAGGGTTAGGGTTAGGTTTAGGGTTAGGGTTAGGGTACGGGTTAGGGTTAGGGTTAGGGTACGGGTTAGGGTTAGGGTTAGGTTTAGGGTTAGGGTACGGGTTAGGGTTCGGGTTAGGGTTAGAGTTAGGGGTTAGGGGTTAGGTTTAGGGTTAGGGTACGGGTTAGTGTATTGGTTAGGGTACGGGTTAGGCTTAGGGTACGTGTTAGGGTTAGTGTACGGGTCAGTGTTTGGGATAGGCTTAGGGTTAGGGTTAGGGTACGGGTTAGGGTTAGGTTTAGGGTACGGGTTAGTGTTAGGGTATGGGTTAGGGTACGGGTTAGGGTTAGGGTAAGGGTTAGGGTTAGGGTTAGGGTTAGGGTACGGGTTAGGTTTAGGGTTAGGGCACGGGTTACGGTTACGGTACGGGTTAGGTTTAGGGTTAGGGTTAGTGTTAGCGTTAGGGTACGGGTTAGGGTTAGGGTTATGTTAGGGTTAGGGTTAGGATACGGGTTAGGGTTAGGTTTAGGGTACGGGTTACGGTTAGGGTACGGGTTAGGTTTAGGGTTAGGGTTAGTGTTAGCGTTAGGGTACGGGTTAGGGTTAGGGTTAGTGTTTGGGTTAGGGTTAGGATACGGGTTAGGGTTAGGGTTAGGGTAAGGGTTAGGGTTAGGTTACGGGTTAGGGTTAGGGTTACGGTACGGGTTAGGTTTAGGATACGGGTTAGGGTTAGGGTTAGGGTTAGGTTTAGGGTTAGGAAAGGGTTAGGGTTAGGTTTAGGGTTAGGGTTAGGGTACGGGTTAGGGTACGGGTTAGGGTTAGGGTTAGGGTTAGGGTTAGGGTACGGGTTAGGGTTAGGATACGGGTTAGGGTTAGAGTTAGGGTACGGGTTAGGGTTAGGGTTAGGGGTTAGGGTAGGGTTAGGGTTAGGGTTAGGGTTATTGTACGGGTTAGGGTTAGGGTACGGGTAGGGTTAGGGTTGGGTTAGGGTACGGGTTAGGGTTAGGGTTAGGGTTAGGAAAGGGTTAGGGTTAGGGTTAGTGCTGGGTTAGGGTACGCGTTACGTTTAGGGATAGGTTATGGGTTAGGGTTAGTGTTAGGGTTAGGGTTAGGGTTAGGGTTAGGAAAGGGTTAGGTTTAGGTTAGTGTTAGGGTTAGGGTACGGGTAGGGTTAGGGTTAGGGTATGGGTTAGGGTTAGGGTACAGGTTAGGGTTAGGGTTAGGGTACGGGTTAGGGTTAGGGTACAGGTTAGGGTTAGGGTTAGGTTAGGGGTTAGGGTTAGGGTTAGGGTTAGGGTTAGGGTACGAGTTATGGTTAGGGTTAGGTTTAGGGTTAGGGTACGGGTTAGGGTTAGGGTTAAGGTACGGGTTAGGGTTAGGGTACGGGTTAGGGTTAGGGTTAGGGTTAGGGTCGGGTTAGGGTTAGGGCTAGGATTAGGGTTAGGGTTAGGGTAAGATTTAGGGTTAGGGTTGGGTACGGGTTAGGTTTTGGGTACGGTTAGGGTTAGGGTACGGGTTAGGGTTAGGGTTAGGGTACTTGTTAGGGTTAGGGTTAGGAGTTAGGGTTAGGGTTATGTTTAGGGTACGGTTTAGGGTTAGGGTACGGGTTAGTGTTAGGGTTAGTGTTAGGGTTAGGGTACGGGTTAGGGTTAGGGTACGGGTTAGGGTTAGGTTTAGGGTACGGGTTAGGGTTAGGGGTAGGGGTTAGGGTTAGGGTTAGGGTTAGGGTTAGGTTTAGGGTACGGTTTAGGGTTAGGGTACGGGTTAGGGTTAGGTTTAGAGTTAGGGTTAGGGTTAGGGTACGGGTTAGGGTACGGGTTAGGGTTAGGGTTAGGGTTAGGGTACGGGTTGGGGTTAGGGTACGGGTTAGGGTTAGGGTTAGGGTTAGGTTTAGGGTTAGGAAAGGTTTAGGGTTAGGTTTAGGGTTAGGGTTAGGTTACGGGTTAGGGTTAGGGTTAGGGTACGGGTTAGGGTTAGGGTTAGGGTTAGGTTTAGCATTAGGGTACGGGTTAGGGTTCGGGTTAGGGTTAGAGTTAGGGGTTAGGGGTTAGGTTTAGGTTTAGGGTTAGTGTTAGGGTACGGGTTAGGGTACGGGTTAGGGTTAGGGTACGTGTTAGGGTTAGTGTACGGGTTAGTGTTAGGGATAGGTTTAGGGTTAGGGTTAGGGTACGGGTTAGGGTTCGGGTTAGGGTACGGGTTAGGGTTAGGGTACGGGTTAGTGTACGGGTTAGGGTTAGGGTTAGGGTTAGGGTTAGGAAAGGGTTAGGGTTAGGGTTAGGGTACGGGTTTGGGTTAGGGTTAGGGTTAGGGTTAGGGTACGGGTTAGGTTTGGGGTACGGGTTAGGTTAGGGTACGGGTTAGGGTACGGGTTAGGTTTAGGGTTAGGGTATGGGTTAGAGTTAGGGTACAGGTACGGGTACGAGTTAGGGTTAGGGTTATGGTTAGGGTACGGTATGGTTAGGGTTAGGGTTAGGGTACAGGTTAGGGTTAGGGTACGGGTTAGGGTTAGGTTTAGGGTTAGGGTTAGGGTTAGGGTTAGGTTTAGGGTTAGGGTACGGGTTAGGGTTAGTGTAAGGGTTAGGGTTAGTGTTAGGGTACGGGTTAGTGTTAGGGTTAGTGTTAGGATTAGGGTTAGGGTTAGGTTTAGGGTACGGGTTGGGGTTAAGCGTTAGGGTTAGGGTTAGGTTTAGGGTACCGGTTAGGGTTAGGGTTAGGGTTAGGTTTAGGGTTAGGGTACGGGTTAGGGTTAGGTTTAGGGTACGGTTTAGGGTTAGGGTAGGGTTTAGGGTTAGGTTTATGTTAAGGTTACGGGTTAGGGTTAGGGTACGGGTTAGGGCTAGGGTTAGGGTACGGGTTAGGGTTAGGTTTAGGGTACGGTTTAGGGTTAGGGTACGGTTTAGGGTTAGGTTTATGTTTAGGGTACGGGTTAGGGTTAGGGTACGGGTTAGGGTTAGGGTTAGGGTACGGGTTAGGGTTAGGGTACGGGTTAGGGTTAGGGTTAGGGTACGGGTTAGGGTTAGTGTTAGGGTACGGGTTAGGGTTAGGGTACGGGTTAGGGTTAGGGTTAGGGTACGGGTTAGGGTTAGGGTTAGGGTTAGGGTACGGGTTAGGGTTAGGGTTAGGGTTAGGGTTAGGGTTAGGGTACGGGTTAGGGTTAGGGTTAGGGTTAGGGTACGGGTTAGAGTTAGGGTTAGGATTAGGGTTAGGTTTAGGGTAAGATTTAGGGTTAGGGTTGGGTACGGGTTAGGGTTTGGGTACGGTTAGGGTTAGGGTACGGGTTAGGGTTAGGGTTAGGGTACTTGTTAGGGTTAGGGTTAGGGGTTAGGGTTAGGGTTAGGGTTAGGGTACGGTTTAGGGTTAGGGTACGGGTTAGTGTTAGGGTTAGGGTTAGGGTTAGGGTACGGGTTAGGGTTAGGGTACGGGTTAGGGTTAGGGTTAGGCTACTTGTTAGGGTTAGGGTTAGGGGTTAGGGTTAGGGTTAGGGTACGGTTTAGGGTTAGGGTACGGGTTAGTGTTAGAGTTAGGGTACGGGTTAGGGTTAGGGTACGGGATAGGGTTAGGGTTAGGGTACGGGTTAGGGTAAGGGTTAGGGGTTAGGGTTAGGGTTAGGGTTAGGGTTAGGTTTAGGGTACGGTTTAGGTTTAGGGTACGGGTTAGGGTTAGGTTTAGTGTTAGGGTTAGGGTTAGCGTACCGGTTAGGGTTAGGGTTAGGGTTAGGGTTAGGGTATGGTTTAGGGTTAGGGTCCGGGTTAGGGTTAGGCTTAGTGTTAGGTTTAGGGTTAGGGTCAGGGTTAGGGGTTAGGGTTAGGGTTAGTGTTAGGGTTAGGGTTAGGTTTAGGGTTAGGGTACGGGTTACGGTTAGGTTACGGGTTAGGTTTAGTGTTAGGGTCAGGGTTAGCGTTAGGGTACGGGTTAGGGTTAGGGTTAGTGTTAGGGTTAGGGTTAGGATACGGGTTAGGTTTAGGGTTAGGGTACGGGTTAGGGTTAGGTTACGGGATAGGGTTAGGGTACGGGTTAGGGTACTGGTTAGGTTTAGGGTTAGCGTTAGCGTTAGGGTACGGGTTAGGGTTAGGGTTAGGGTACGGGTTAGGGTTAGAGTTAGTGTACGGTTTAGGGTTAGGGGTTAGGGTAGGGTTAGGTTTAGGGTTAGGGTTAGTGTACGGGTTAGGGTTAGGGTACGGGTTAGGGTTAGGTTTAGGGTTAGGGTTAGCGTACGGGTTATGGTTAGGTTAGGGTTAGGGTTAGGGTTAGGGTACGGGTTATGGTTAGGGTACGGGTTAGGGTTAGGGTTAGGAAAGGGTTAGGATAAGGGTTAGGGTTAGCGTTAGGGTTAGGGTACGGGTTAGGTTTAGGGTTAGGGTACGGGTTAGGGTTAGGGTACGGGTTAGGGTTAGGGTTAGGGTATGGGTTATGGTTAGGGTACGGGTTAGGGTTAGGGTTAGGGTTAGGAAAGGGTTAGGGTTAGGGTTAGCGTTAGGGTTAGGGTACGGGTTAGGGTTAGGGTTAGGGTACTTGTTAGGGTTAGTGTTAGGCGTTAGGTTTAGAGTTAGGGATAGGGTTAGTGTTAGGATTAGGGCACGGGTTAGGGTACGGGTTAGGGTTAGGGTTAGGGTTAGGGTACGGGTTAGGGTTAGGGTTAGGGTAGGTTTTAGGGTTAGGGTACGGTTTAGGGTTAGGGTTAGTGTTAGGGTACGGGTTAGGGTTAGGGTACGGGTTAGGGTTAGGGTTAGGGTACGGGTTAGGGTTAGGGTACTGTTTAGGGTTAGGGTTAGGTT
This sequence comes from Urocyon cinereoargenteus, assembly GCA_032313775.1. NCBI lineage: Eukaryota > Metazoa > Chordata > Mammalia > Carnivora > Canidae > Urocyon > Urocyon cinereoargenteus. The sequence goes on from JAVLSZ010000035.1 coordinate 5,940,815, forward strand.
TAGGGTTAGGGTACGGGTTAGGGATAGGGTTAGTGTACGGGTTAGGGTTAGGGTTAGGTTTAGGGTACGGGTTAGGGTTAGGGTTAGGGTACGGGTTAGGGTTAGGGTACGGGTTAGGTTTAGGGTTAGGGTTAGGGTTAGTGTTAGGGTTAGGGTATGGGTTAGGGTTAGGGTACGGGTTAGGATTAGGTTTAGGGTAGGGGTTAGGGTTAGGGTTAGGGTTAGGGTTAGGGTACGGGTTAGCGTTAGGGTACGGGTTAGGGTTTGGGTTAGGGTACGGGTTAGGGTTTGGGTTAGGGTACGGGTTAGGTTTAGGGTTAGGGTACGGGTCAGGGTTAGGGTTAGCGTACGGGTTAGGGTTAGGGTTAGGGCTAGGGTACGGGTTAGGGTTAGGGTTAGGGTACGGGTTAAGTTTAGGGTACGGGTTAGGTTTAGGGTTAGGGTAAGGGTTAGTGTTAGGGTTAGGGTACGGGTTAGGGTTAGGGTTAGGGTACGGGTTAGGGTTAGGGTACAGGTTAGGGTTAGGTTTAGGGTAGGGTTTAGGTTTAGGTTTAGGGTTAGGGTTAGCGTACGGGTTATGGTTAGGGTTAGGTTTAAGGTTAGGGTTAGGGTTAGGTTACGGGTTAGGGTTAGGGTACTGTTTAGGGTTAGGGTTAGGTTTAGGGTTAGGGTACGGTTTAGGGATAGGGTTAGGGTACGGGTTAGGGTTAGGGTTAGAGTACGGGTTAGGGTTAGGGTACGGGTTAGTGTTACGGTACGGGTTAGGTTTAGGGTTAGGGTTAGGGTTAGTGTTAGGTTTAGGTTACGGGTTAGGGTTAGGGTACGGGTTAGGGTTAGGGTACGGGTTAGGGTTAGGGTTAGGGTAGGGGTTAGGGTTAGGTTTAGGGTTGGGTTTAGGGTACGGGTTATGGTTAGGGTTAGGTTTAAGGCTAGGTTGGGGTTAGGGTACGGGTTAGGGTTAGGGTTAGGGTTAGGGTATGGGTTAGGGTTAGGATACGGGTTAGGGTTAGGGTTAGTGTTAGGTTTAGGGTTAGGGTCAGGGTTAGGGTTTAGGGTTAGGGTTAGGGTTAGGGTACGGGTTAGGGTTAGGGTTAGGGTTAGGGTACGGTTTACGGTTAGGGTACGGGTTAGGTTTATGTTTAGGGATAGGGTTAGCATTAGAGTACGGGTTAGGGTTAGGGTTAGTGTTAGGGTTAGGGTTAGGATACGGGTTAGGGTTAGGGTTAGGTTACGGGTTAGGGTTAGGTTACGGGTTAGGGTTAGTGTACGGGTTAGGGTACGGGTTAGGGTACGGGTTAGGGTTAGGGTTAGGGTTAGCGTTAGGGTACGGGTTAGGGTTTGGGTACGGGTTAGGGTTAGAGTTAGGGTACGGGTTAGGGTTAGGGGTTAGGGTAGGTTTAGGGTTCAGATTAGGGTTAGTGTACGGGTTAGGGTTAGGGTATGGGTTAGGGTTAGGGTTAGGGTTAGGGTTAGGGTTAGCGTACGGGTTAGGGTTAGGTTAGGGTTAGGGTTAGTGTTAGGGTACGGGTTACGGTTAGGATACGGGTTAGGGTTAGGGTTAGGGTTACTAAAGGGTTAGGGTTAGTGTTAGGGTTAGCGTAAGGGTTAGGGTACGGGTTAGGTTTAGGGTTAGGGTACGGGTAAGGGTTAGGGTACGGGTTAGGGTTAGTGTTAGGGTATGGGTTATGGTTAGGGTACGGGTTACGATTAGGGTTAGGGTTAGGAAAGGGTTAGGGTTAGGGTTAGCGTTAGGGTTAGGGTACGGGTTAGGGTTAATGTACGGTTTAGGGTTAGTTTTAGGGTTAGGGTACGGGTTAGGGTTAGGGTTATGTTAGGGTTAGGGTTAGGATACGGGTTAGGGTTAGTTTTAGGGTACGGGTTACGGTTAGGGTACGGGTTAGGTTTAGGGTTAGGGTTAGTGTTAGCGTTAGGGTACGGGTTAGGGTTAGGGTTAGTGTTTGGGTTAGGGTTAGGATACGGGTTAGGGTTAGGGTTAGGGTAAGGGTTAGGGTTAGGTTACGGGTTAGGGTTAGGATTACGGTACGGGTTAGGGTTAGGATACGGGTTAGGGTTAGGGTTAGGGTTAGGTTTAGGGTTAGGAAAGGGTTAGGGTTAGGTTTAGGGTTAGGGTTAGGGTACGGGTTAGGGTACGGGTTAGGGTTAGGGTTAGGGTTAGGGTTAGGGTACGGGTTAGGGTTAGGATACGGGTTAGGGTTAGAGTTAGGGTACGGGTTAGGGTTAGGGTTAGGGGTTAGGGTAGGGTTAGGGTTAGGGTTAGGGTTATTGTACGGGTTAGGGTTAGGGTACGGGTAGGGTTAGGGTACGGGTTAGGGTTAGGGTTAGCGTTAGGGTTAGTGTTAGGAAAGGGTTAGGGTTAGGGTTAGTGCTGGGTTAGGGTACGGGTTACGTTTAGGGATAGGTTATGGGTTAGGGTTAGTGTTAGGGTTAGGGTTAGGGTTAGGGTTAGGAAAGGGTTAGGTTTAGGTTAGTGTTAGGGTTAGGGTACGGGTAGGGTTAGGGTTAGGGTATGGGTTAGGGTTAGGGTACAGGTTAGGGTTAGGGTTAGGGTACGGGTTAGGGTTAGGGTACAGGTTAGGGTTAGGGTTAGGGTAGGGGTTAGGGTTAGGGTTAGGGTTAGGGTTAGGGTACGAGTTATGGTTAGTGTTAGGTTTAGGGTTAGGGTACGGGTTAGGGTTAGGGTTAAGGTACGGGTTAGGGTTAGGGTACGGGTTAGGGTTAGGGTTAGGGTTAGGGTCGGGTTAGGGTTAGGGCTACGATTAGGGTTAGGGTTAGGGTAAGATTTAGGGTTAGGGTTGGGTACGGGTTAGGTTTTGGGTACGGTTAGGGTTAGGGTACGGGTTAGCGTTAGGTTTAGGGTAGGGGTTAGGGTTAGGGTTAGGGTTAGGGTACGAGTTATGGTTAGGGTTAGGTTTAGGGTTAGTGTACGGGTTAGGGTTAGGGTTAGGGTACGGGTTAGGGTTAGGGTACGGGTTAGGGTTAGGGTTAGGGTTAGGGTATGTGTTAGGGTTAGGGTACGGGATAGGGTTAGGGTTAGGGTTAGGGTTAGGTTACGGGTTAGGGTTAGGGTACGGATTAGGGTTAGGGTTAGTGTTAGGGTTAGGGTTAGTGTACGGGTTAGTGTTAGGGTTAGGGTTAGGGTTAGGGTTAGGGTTAGGGTACGGGTTAGGGTTCGGGTTCGGTTTAGGGTTAGGTTTAGGATGAGGGTACTGGTTAGGGTTAGGGTTAGGGTACTGGTTAGAGTTAGGTTTAGGGTATGGGTTAGGGTTAGGGTAAGGTTAGGGTACGGATTAGGGTTAGGGTTAGGTTTAGGGTACGGGTTAGGGTTAGGGTTAGGGGTTAGGGTCGGGGTATGTGTTACGGTTAGGGTTAGGGTTAGGGTTAGGGTTAGGGTATGGGTTAGGGTTAGGTTTAGGGTAGTGTTAGGGTTAAAGTACGGGTTAGGGTTAGGGTTAGGGTTAGGGTTATGGGTTAGGAGTTAGGGTTAGGTTTAGGGTTAGGGTTAGGTTACGGGTTAGTGTACGAGTTAGGGTTAGTGTTAGGGTTAGGTTACGGGTTAGGGTTAGGGTACGGGTTAGGTTTAGGGTTAGGGTAAGGGTTAGGGTACGGGTTAGGGTTAGGGTTAGGGTTAGGGTAAGGTTAAGGATACGGGTTAGGGTTAGGGTTAGGGTTAGGGTTAGGGTACTGGTTAGGGTACGGGTTAGGGTTAGGGTACGGGTTAGGGTACGGTTTAGGGTTAGGGTTAGGGTTAGGGTTAGGTTTAGGGTTAGGAAAGCGTTAGGGTTAGGGTTAGGGTACGGGTTAGGGTTAGGGTTAGGGTACGGGTTAAGGTACTGGTTAGGGTTAGGGTTAGGTTTAGGGTACGGGTTAAGGTTAGGGTTAGGGTTAGGGGTTAGGGGTTAGGGTTAGGGTTAGGGTTAGGGTTAGGGTACGGGTTAGGTATGGGTTAGGGTTAGGGTACGTGTTAGTGTTAGGTTTATGGTTAGGGTTAGGGTAAGGGTTAGGGTTAGGTTTAGGGTTAGGTTACGGGTTAGGGTTAGGGTACGGGTTAGGGTACGGGTTAGCATTAGGTTTAGGGTTAGGGTTAGGTTTAGGAAAGGGTTAGGGTTAGGTTTAGGGTACGGGTTAGGGTTAGGGTTAGGATACAGGTTAGGGTTAGGGTTAGGGGTTAGGGTTAGTGTTAGGGTTAGGGTTAGGGTTAGGTTACGGGTTAGGTTAGGGTACGGGATAGGGTTAGGGTTAGGGTACGGGTTAGGGTTAGGGTACGGGTTAGGGTTAGGGTACGGGTTTGGTTAGGGTTAGGGTACGGGTTAGGGTTAGAGTTAGGATACGGGTTAGGTTAGGGTACGGGATAGGGTTAGGGTTAGGGTACGGGTTAGGGTTAGGGTACGGGTTAGGGTTAGGGTATGGGTTTGGTTAGGGTTAGGGTACGGGTTAGGGTTAGGGTACGGGTTTGGTTAGGGTTAGGGTACGGGTTAGGGTTAGGTTTAGGGCTTAGGGTTAGGGTTAGGTTTAGGGTACGGGTTAGGGTTAGGGTTAGGGTACGGGTTAGGGTTAGAGTTAGGGTTAGGGTTAGGTTTAGCGTACGGGTTAGCGTTAGGTTTAGTTTTAGGGTTAGGTTTAGGGTACGGGTTAGGGTACGGGTTAGGGTTAGGGTTAGGGTTAGGGTTAGGAAAGCGTTAGGGTTAGGGATAGGGTTAGTGTTAGGGTTAGGGTTAGGGTACGGGTTAGGGTTAGGATAAGGGGTAGGGTTACGGTACGGTTTAGGGTACGGGTTAGGGTTAGGGTTAGGGTTTGGGTACGGGTACGGGTTAGGGTTAGGGTAAAGGTTAGGGTAGGGGTTAGGGTACGGTTTAGGGTTAAGGTTAGGTATAGGGTACGGGTTAGGGTTAGGGTACTGTTAGGGTACGTTTTAGGGTTAGGGTTAGGTTTAGAGCAAGAGTTAGGGTTAGGGTACCGGTTAGGTTTAGGGTACGGGTTAGGTTTAGGCTTAGGGTACGGGTTAGGGTTAGGGTTAGGGGTTAGGGTTAGGTTTAGGGTTAGGGTACGGGTTAGGGTTAGGGTACGGGTTAGGATTAGGGTTAGGGTTAGGTATAGGGTACGGGTTAGGTTTAGGGGATGGCTTAGGGTTAGGCTTAGGGTACGGGTTAGGCTTAGGGTTAGGGGTTAGGGTTAGGGTTATGGCTAGGGTTAGGGTTAGGGTACGGGTTAGGGATAGGGTACGGGTTAGGGTTAGGTTTACGGTTAGGTTTAGGGTTAGCGTACGTGTTAGGGTTAGGGTTAGGGTTAGGGTACGGTTTAGGGTTAGGGTACGGTTTAGGGTTAGGGTACGGTTTAGGGTACGGGTTAGGGTTAGGGTTAGGGTACGGGTTAGGGTTAGGGTATGGGTTAGGGTTAGGGTTAGGGTTAGGGTACGGGTTAGGGTTAGGGTACGGGTTAGGGTTAGGGTTAGGTTTAGGGTTAGGGTTAGGGTTAGGGTTAGGGTTAGGAAAGGGTTAGGGTTAGGATTAGGGTTAGTGTTAGGGTACGGGTTAAGGTTAGGGTTAGGGTATGGATTAGGGTTAGGGTTAGGGTTAGGGTTAGTGTTAGGGTACGTGTTAGGTTTAGGGTATGGCTTAGGGTTAGGGTTAGGGTTAGGGTTACGGTTAGGAAAGGGTTAGGGTTAGGATTAGGGTTAGGGTTAGGGTTAGGGTTAGGGAACGGGTTAGGGTACGGGTTAGGGTTAGGGTAGGGGTTAGGGTACGTGTTAGGTTTAGGGTTAGGGTACGGTTTATGGTTAGGGTACGGGTTAGGGTTAGAGTACGGTTTAGGGTACGGGTTAGGGTTAGGGTTAGGGTTTGGGTACGGGTTAGGTTTAGGGTACGGGTTAGGGTTAGGGTTAGGGTACGGTTTAGGGTTAGGGTTAGAGTACGGGTTAGGGTTAGGGTTAGGTTTAGGGTACGGTTTAGGGTTAAGGTTAGGGGTTATGGTTAGTGTACGGGTTAGGGTTAGCGTTAGGGTTAGGGTACGGGTTAGGGTTAGGGTTAGGGTACGGATTAGGTTTAGGGTTAGGGTTAGGGTACGGGGTAGGGTTAGGGTTAGGGTTAAGGCAAGGGTTAGGGTTAGGGTACCGGTTAGGTTTAGGGTACGGGTTAGGGTTAGGGTTAGGCTTAGGGTACGGTTTAGGGTTAGGGTTAGGGTTTAGGGTTAGGGTTAGGGTTAGGGTACGTGTTAGTGTTAGGGTACGGGATAGGGTTAGGGTTAGGGTTAGGGTTAGGTTACGGGTTAGGGTTAGGGTACGGATTAGGGTTAGGGTTAGTGTTAGGGTTAGGGTTAGTGTACGGGTTAGTGTTAGGGTTAGGGTTAGGGTTAGGGTTAGGGTTAGGGTACGGGTTAGGGTTCGGGTTCGGTTTAGGGTTAGGTTTAGGATGAGGGTACTGGTTAGGGTTAGGTTTAGGGTACTGGTTAGAGTTAGGTTTAGGGTATGGGTTAGGGTTAGGGTAAGGTTAGGGTACGGATTAGGGTTAGGGTTAGGTTTAGGGTACGGGTTAGGGTTAGGGTTAGGGGTTAGGGTTGGGGTATGTGTTAGGGTTAGGGTTAGGGTTAGGGTTAGGGTTAGGGTATGGGTTAGGGTTAGGTTTAGGGTAGTGTTAAGGTTAAAGTACGGGTTAGGGTTAGGGTTAGGGTTAGGGTTATGGGTTAGGAGTTAGGGTTAGGTTTAGGGTTAGGGTTAGGTTACGGGTTAGTGTACGAGTTAGGGTTAGTGTTAGGGTTAGGTTACGGGTTAGGGTTAGGGTACGGGTTAGGTTTAGGGTTAGGGTAAGGGTTAGGGTACGGGTTAGGGTTAGGGTTAGGGTTAGGGTAAGGTTAAGGATACGGGTTAGGGTTAGGGTTAGGGTTAGGGTTAGGGTACTGGTTAGGGTACGGGTTAGGGTTAGGGTACGGGTTAGGGTATGGTTTAGGGTTAGGGTTAGGGTTAGGGTTAGGGTTAGGGTTAGGAAAGCGTTAGGGTTAGGGTTAGGGTACGGGTTAGGGTTAGGGTTAGGGTACGGGTTAAGGTACTGGTTAGGGTTAGGGTTAGGTTTAGGGTACGGGTTAATGTTAGGGTTAGGTTTAGGGGTTAGGGGTTAGGGTTAGGGTTAGGGTTAGGGTTAGGGTACGGGTTAGGGTATGGGTTAGGGTTAGGGTACGTGTTAGTGTTAGGTTTATGGTTAGGGTTAGGGTAAGGGTTAGGGTTAGGGTTAGGGTTAGGTTACGGGTTAGGGTTAGGGTACGGGTTAGGGTACGGGTTAGCATTAGGTTTAGGGTTAGGGTTAGGTTTAGGAAAGGGTTAGGGTTAGGTTTAGGGTACGGGTTAGGGTTAGGGTTAGGATACAGGTTAGGGTTAGGGTTAGGGGTTAGGGTTAGTGTTAGGGTTAGGGTTAGGGTTAGGTTACGGGTTAGGTTAGGGTACGGGATAGGGTTAGGGTTAGGGTACGGGTTAGGGTTAGGGTACGGGTTAGGGTTAGGGTACGGGTTTGGTTAGGGTTAGGTTACGGGTTAGGGTTAGAGTTAGGGTACGGGTTAGGTTAGGGTACGGGATAGGGTTAGGGTTAGGGTACGGGTTAGGGTTAGGGTACGGGTTAGGGTTAGGGTACGGGTTTGGTTAGGGTTAGGGTACGGGTTAGGGTTAGGGTACGGGTTTGGTTAGGGTTAGGGTACGGGTTAGGGTTAGGTTTAGGGCTTAGGGTTAGGGTTAGGTTTAGGGTACGGGTTAGGGTTAGGGTACGGGTTAGGGTTAGAGTTAGGGTTAGGGTTAGTTTTAGCGTACGGGTTAGCGTTAGGTTTAGTTTTAGGGTTAGGTTTAGGGTACGGGTTAGGGTACGGGTTAGGGTTAGGGTTAGGGTTAGGGTTAGGAAAGCGTTAGGGTTAGGGATAGGGTTAGTGTTAGGGTTAGGGTTAGGGTACGGGTTAGGGTTAGGATAAGGGGTAGGGTTACGGTACGGTTTAGGGTACGGGTTAGGGTTAGGGTTAGGGTTTGGGTACGGGTACGGGTTAGGGTTAGGGTAAAGGTTAGGGTAGGGGTTAGGGTACGGGTTAGGGTTAAGGTTAGGTATAGGGTACGGGTTAGGGTTAGGGTACTGTTAGGGTACGTTTTAGGGTTAGGGTTAGGTTTAGAGCAAGAGTTAGGGTTAGGGTACCGGTTAGGTTTAGGGTACGGGTTAGGTTTAGGCTTAGGGTACGGGTTAGGGTTAGGGTTAGGGGTTAGGGTTAGGTTTAGGGTTAGGGTACGGGTTAGGGTTAGGGTATGGGTTAGGATTAGGGTTAGGGTTAGGTTTAGGGTACGGGTTAGGTTTAGGGGATGGCTTAGTGTTAGGCTTAGGGTACGGGTTAGGCTTAGGGTTAGGGGTTAGGGTTAGGGTTATGGCTAGGGGTAGGGTTAGGGTACGGGTTAGGGATAGGGTACGGGTTAGGGTTAGGTATACGGTTAGGTTTAGGGTTAGCGTACGTGTTAGGGTTAGGGTTAGGGTTAGGGTACGGATTAGGGTTAGGGTACGGGTTAGGATTAGGGTACGGTTTAGGGTACGGGTTAGGGTTAGGGTTAGGGTACGGGTTAGGGTTAGGGTATGGGTTAGGGTTAGGGTTAGGGTTAGGGTACGGGTTAGGGTTAGGGTACGGGTTAGGGTTAGGGTTAGGTTTAGGGTTAGGGTTAGGGTTAGTGTTAGGGTTAGGGTTAGGAAAGGGTTAGGGTTAGGGTTAGGGTTAGTGTTAGGGTACGGGTTAAGGTTAGGGTTAGGGTATGGATTAGGGTTAGGGTTAGGGTTAGGGTTAGTGTTAGGGTACGTGTTAGGTTTAGGGTATGGCTTAGGGTTAGGGTTAGGGTTAGGGTTATGGTTAGGAAAGGGTTAGGGTTAGGATTAGGGTTAGGGTTAGGGTTAGGGTTAGGGAACGGGTTAGGGTACGGTTTAGGGTTAGGGTTAGGGTTAGGGTACGGGTACGGGTACTGGTTAGGGTTAGGGTACGAGTTAGGGTTAGGGTTAGGGTTAGGGTTAGGGTACGGGGTAGGGTTAGGTTTAGGGTTAGGGTTAGGGTACGGGTTAGGTTTAGGTTATGGTTAGGGTTAGGGTTAGGGTACGGGTTAGGTTTAGGGTCAGGGTTAGGGTTAGGGTTAGGGTACGGGTTAGGGTTAGGGTACGGTTTAGGGTTAGGGTTAGGGTTAGGGTTAGGGTTAGGGTACAGGTTAGGGTTAGGGTTAGGGTTAGGGTTAGGGTTAGGGTTAGGTTTAACAACGGGTTAGGGTTAGGGTTAGGTTTAGGGTACGGGTTAGGGTTAGGGTACGGGTTAGGTTTAGGTTTAGGGTTAGGGTTAGGGTTAGGGGTTAGGGGTTAGTGTTAGGGTAAGGGTTAGGGTTAGGGGTAGGGTTAGGGTTAGGTTTAGGGTACGGTTTAGGGTTAGGGTTAGGTGTTAGGGTATGGGTTAGGGTTAGGGTTAGGGTACGGGTTAGGGTACGGGTTAGGGTACGGGTTAGAGTTACGGTTATTGTTAGTGTTAGGGTACGGGTTAGGGTTAGGGTTAGGGTACGAGTTAGGGTTAGGGTTAGGGTACGGGTGAGGGTTAGGGTTACGGTTAGGGTAAGCGTTAGGTTTAGGGTACGGGTTAGGGTTAGGGTTATTGTACAGGTTAGGGTTAGGGTTAGGGGTTAGGATTAGGTTTAGGGTTAGGGTTAGGGTACGGGTTATGGTTAGTGTATGGGTTAGGGTTAAGGTTAGGGGACGTGTTAGGGTTTGGGTACGGGTTAGGGTTAGGGTACGGGTTAGGGTTAGGTTAGGGTACATGTTAGAGTTAGGGTTAGGGGTTAGGGTTAGGGTTAGGGTTAGGATACCGGTTAGGGTTAGTGTTAGGGTTAGGGTTAGCGTACGAGTTAGGGTTAGGGTACGGGTTAGGGTTAGGTTTAGGGTTAGGGTTAGGGTTAGGTTTAGGTGTTAGGGTTAGGGTTAGGGTTAGGGTTAGGGTTAGGTTTAGGGTACGGGTTAGGGTTAGGGTTAGGGTTAGGTTTAGGGGTAGGGTTAGCGTAGGGGTTAGCGTTAGGTTTAGGTTTAGGGTTAGGTTTAGGGTACAGGTTAGTGTTAGGGTACGGGTTAGGGTTAGGTTTAGGGTTAGGGTTAGGGTTAGGAAAGGGTTAAGGTTAGGGTTAGGGTTAGGTTTAGGGTACGGGTTAGGGTTAGGGTTAGGGTTAGGGTACAGGTTAGTGTTACGGTTAGGGTTAGGATTAGGGTTAGGGTTAGGGTTAGGGTATGGGTTAGGTTAAGTGTTAGGGTTAGGGTTAGGGTACGGGTTAGGGTTAGGGTTAGGTTTAGGATTAGGGTTAGGGTTAGGATACGGGTTAGGGTACGGGTTTGTTTTAGGGTTAGGGTTAGCGTTAGGTTACGGGTTAGGGTTATGGTTAGGGTTAGGGTTAGGTTACGGGTTAGGGTTAGGGTTAGGGTTGGGGTTAGGGTACGAGTTAGTGTTAGGGTTAGGGTTAGGATTAGGGTTAGGGTTAGGTTTAGGGTACGGGTTAGGGTTAGTGTTAGGGTTAGGGTACGGTTTAGTGTTAGGGTTAGGGTTAGGGTTAGGGTTAGGGTTAGGGTATGGGTTAGGGTTAGGGTATGGGTTAGGGTTACGTTTAGGGTTAGGTTTAGGGTATGGGTTAGTGTTAGGGTACGGATTAGGGTTAGGGTTGGGTACGGGTTAGTGTTAGGGTTAGAGTTAGGATTAGGGTTAGGGTTAGGTTTAGGGTACGGGTTAGGGTTAGGGTTAGGGTTCGGGTTAGGGTTAGGGTACGGGTTAGTGTTAGGGTTAGGGTTAGGATTAGGTTTAGGGTTAGGGTTAGGGTACGGGTTAGGTTAAGGGTTAGGGTTAGGGTTAGGTTTAGCGTTAGGATTAGGGTACAGGTTAGGGTTCGGGTTAGGGTTAGGGTTAGGGTACGGGTTAGAGTTAGGGTACGGGTTAGGGTTAGGGTTAGGGTACTGGTTAGGGTTAAGGTAAGGGTACGAGTTAGGGTTAGGGTTAGGGTACGGGTTAGATTTAGGGTTAGGTTTAGGGTACGGTTTAGGGTTAGGTTTAGGTGTTAGGGTTAGGGTATGGGTTAGGGTTAGGGTTAGGGTACGGGTTAGGGTACGGGGTAGGGTACGGGTTAGGGTTAGTGTTAGAGTTAGGGTTAGGGTATGGGTTAGGGTTAGGGTACGAGTTAGGGTTAGGGTTAGGGTACGGGTTAGGGTTAGGGTTAGGGTTAGGGTACGGGTTAGGTTTAGGGTACGGGTTAGGGTTAGGGTTATTGTACAGGTTAGGGTTAGGGTTAGGGGTTAGGGTTAGGGTTAGTGTTAGGGTACGGGTTAGGGTTAGGTTATGGGTTAGGGTTATGGTTAGGGTTAGGGTTAGGGTTAGGATTAGGGTTAGGTTTAGGGTTAGGGTACGGGTTAGGTTAAGGGTTAAGGTTAGGGTTAGGTTTAGGGTTAGGGTTAGGGTACAGGTTAGGGTTCGGTTTAGGGTTAGGGTTAGGGTACGGGTTAGAGTTAGGGTACGGGTTAGGGTTAGGGTTAGGGTACTGGTTAGGGTTAAGGTAAGGGTACGGGTTAGGTTTAGGGTTAGGGTTAGGGTTAGGATTAGGGTTAGGTTTAGGATAAGGGTACAGGTTCGGTTAAGGGTTAGGGTTAGGGTTAGCGTACGGGTTAGGGTTAGGGTACGGGTTAGGGTTAGGTTTAGGGTGAGGTTTACTGTACGGTTTAGGGTTAGGGTACGGATTAGGGTTAGGGTTAGGGTACGGGTTAGTGTTAGGGTTAGAGTTAGGATTAGGGTTAGGGTTAGGTTTAGGGTACGGGTTAGGGTTAGGGTTAGGGTTAGGGTTAGAGTACGGGTTAGTGTTAGGGTTAGGGTTAGGATTAGGTTTAGGGTTAGGGTTAGGGTACGGGTTAGGTTAAGGGTTAGGGTTAGGGTTAGGGTTAGGGTACGGGTTAGGGTTAGGGTTAGGTTTAGGGTACGGGTTAGGGTTAGGTTTAGGGTTAGGGTTAGGGTTAGGGTACAGGTTAGGGTTAGGGTTAGGGTAAGGGTTAGGGTACGGGTTAGGGTTTAGGGTTAGGGTTAGGGCACGGGTTAAGGTGAGGTTTAGGGTTTGGGTTAGGGTTAGCAAAGGGTTAGGGTTAGTGTTAGGGTTAGGTTTAGGGTACGGGTTAGGGTTAGGGTTAGGGTATGGTTTAGGGTACTGGTTAGGGTTAGGGTTAGGGTTAGGGTACAGGTTAGGGTTAGGTTTAGGGTTAGGGGTCAGGGGTTAGGGTTAGGGTTAGTGTTAGGGTGAGGGTACGGGTTAGGGTACGGGTTAGGGTTAGGGTACGGGTTAGTGTTAGGGTTAGTGTTAGGGTTAGGGTACGGGTTAGGATTAGGGTTAGGGTTAGAGTTAGGGTACAGGTTAGGGTACGGGTTAGGGTTAGGGTACGGGTTAGGGTTAGGGTTAGGGTGAGGGTTAGGTTTAGGAAAGGGTTAGGGTTAGGTTTAGGGTACGGGTTAGGGTTAGAGTTAGGGTTAGGGTTAGGGTTAGGGTTAGGGTACGGGTTAGGGTTAGGGTATGTGTTAGGGTCAGGTTACGGGTTAGGGTTAGGGTTAGGCTTAGGGTTAGGGTTAGGGTACGGGTTAGGGTTAGGGTTAGGGTAAGGGTTAGGGTACGGGTTAGGGTTAGGGTTAGGGTTAGGGTAAGGTTAAGGGTACAGGTTAGGGTTAGGGTTAGGGTTAGGGTTAGGGTAATGGTTAGGGTACGGGTTAGGGTTAGGGTACGATTTAGGGTACGGGTTAGGGTACGGTTTAGGGTTAGGGTTAGGGTTAGGGTTAGGGTTAGGGTTAGGAAAGCGTTAGGGTTAGGGTTAGGGTTAGGGTACGGGTTAGGGTTAGGGTTAGGGTTAGGGTAAGGTTAAGGATACGGGTTAGGGTTAGGGTTAGGGTTAGGGTTAGGGTACTGGTTAGGGTACGGGTTAGGGTTAGGGTACGGGTTAGGGTACGGTTTAGGGTTAGGGTTAGGGTTAGGGTTAGGGTTAGGGTTAGGAAAGCGTTAGGGTTAGGGTTAGGGTACGGGTTAGGGTTAGGGTTAGGGTACGGGTTAAGGTACTGGTTAGGGTTAGGGTTAGGTTTAGGGAACGGGTTAAGGTTAGGGTTAGGGTTAGGGGTTAGGGGTTAGGGTTAGGGTTAGGGTTAGGGTTAGGGTTAGGGTACGGGTTAGGTATGGGTTAGGGTTAGGGTACGTGTTAGTGTTAGGTTTATGGTTAGGGTTAGGGTAAGGGTTAGGGTTAGGGTTAGGGTTAGGTTACGGGTTAGGGTTAGGGTACGGGTTAGTGTACGGGTTAGCATTAGGTTTAGGGTTAGGGTTAGGTTTAGGAAAGGGTTAGGGTTAGGTTTAGGGTACGGGTTAGGGTTAGGGTTAGGATACAGGTTAGGGTTAGGGTTAGGGGTTAGGGTTAGTGTTAGGGTTAGGGTTAGGGTTAGGTTACGGGTTAGGTTAGGGTACGGGATAGGGTTAGGGTTAGGGTACGGGTTAGGGTTAGGGTACGGGTTAGGGTTAGGGTACGGGTTTGGTTAGGGTTAGGGTACGGGTTAGGGTTAGAGTTAGGGTACGGGTTAGGTTAGGGTACGGGATAGGGTTAGGGTTAGGGTACGGGTTAGGGTTATGGTACGGGTTAGGGTTAGGGTACGGGTTTGGTTAGGGTTAGGGTACGGGTTAGGGTTAGGGTACGGGTTTGGTTAGGGTTAGGGTACGGGTTAGGGTTAGGTTTAGGGCTTAGGGTTAGGGTTAGGTTTAGGGTACGGGTTAGGGTTAGGGTTAGGGTACGGGTTAGGGTTAGAGTTAGGGTTAGGGTTAGGTTTAGCGTACGGGTTAGCGTTAGGTTTAGTTTTAGGGTTAGGTTTAGGGTACGGGTTAGGGTACGGGTTAGGGTTAGGGTTAGGGTTAGGGTTAGGAAAGCGTTAGGGTTAGGGATAGGGTTAGTGTTAGGGTTAGGGTTAGGGTACGGGTTAGGGTTAGGATAAGGGGTAGGGTTACGGTACGGTTTAGGGTACGGGTTAGGGTTAGGGTTAGGGTTTGGGTACGGGTACGGGTTAGGGTTAGGGTAAAGGTTAGGGTAGGGGTTAGGGTACGGTTTAGGGTTAAGGTTAGGTATAGTGTACGGGTTAGGGTTAGGGTACTGTTAGGGTACGTTTTAGGGTTAGGGTTAGGTTTAGAGCAAGAGTTAGGGTTAGGGTACCGGTTAGGTTTAGGGTACGGGTTAGGTTTAGGCTTAGGGTACGGGTTAGGGTTAGGGTTAGGGGTTAGGGTTAGGTTTAGGGTTAGGGTACGGGTTAGGGTTAGGGTACGGGTTAGGATTAGGGTTAGGGTTAGGTATAGGGTACGGGTTAGGTTTAGGGGGTGGCTTAGGGTTAGGCTTAGGGTACGGGTTAGGCTTAGGGTTAGGGGTTAGGGTTAGGGTTATGGCTAGGGTTAGGGTTAGGGTACGGGTTAGGGATAGGGTACGGGTTAGGGTTAGGTTTACGGTTAGGTTTAGGGTTAGCGTACGTGTTAGGGTTAGGGTTAGGGTTAGGGTACGGTTTAGGGTTAGGGTACGGTTTAGGGTTAGGGTACGGTTTAGGGTACGGGTTAGGGTTAGGGTTAGGGTACGGGTTAGGGTTAGGGTATGGGTTAGGGTTAGGGTTAGGGTTAGGGTACGGGTTAGGGTTAGGGTACGGGTTAGGGTTAGGGTTAGGTTTAGGGTTAGGGTTAGGGTTAGGGTTAGGGTTAGGAAAGGGTTAGGGTTAGGATTAGGGTTAGTGTTAGGGTACGGGTTAAGGTTAGGGTTAGGGTATGGATTAGGGTTAGGGTTAGGGTTAGGGTTAGTGTTAGGGTACGTGTTAGGTTTAGGGTATGGCTTAGGGTTAGGGTTAGGGTTAGGGTTACGGTTAGGAAAGGGTTAGGGTTAGGATTAGGGTTAGGGTTAGGGTTAGGGTTAGGGAACGGGTTAGGGTACGGGTTAGGGTTAGGGTAGGGGTTAGGGTACGTGTTAGGTTTAGGGTTAGGGTACGGTTTATGGTTAGGGTACGGGTTAGGGTTAGAGTACGGTTTAGGGTACGGGTTAGGGTTAGGGTTAGGGTTTGGGTACGGGTTAGGTTTAGGGTACGGGTTAGGGTTAGGGTTAGGGTACGGTTTAGGGTTAGGGTTAGAGTACGGGTTAGGGTTAGGGTTAGGTTTAGGGTACGGTTTAGGGTTAAGGTTAGGGGTTATGGTTAGTGTACGGGTTAGGGTTAGCGTTAGGGTTAGGGTACGGGTTAGGGTTAGGGTTAGGGTACGGATTAGGTTTAGGGTTAGGGTTAGGGTACGTGGTAGGGTTAGGGTTAGGGTTAAGGCAAGGGTTAGGGTTAGGGTACCGGTTAGGTTTAGGGTACGGGTTAGGGTTAGGCTTAGGGTACGGTTTAGGGTTAGGGTTAGGGGTTAGGGTTAGGGTTAGGGGTAGGGTACGTGTTAGGGTTAGGGTACGGGATAGGGTTAGGGTTAGGGTTAGGTTACGGGTTAGGGTTAGGGTACGGATTAGGGTTAGGGTTAGTGTTAGGGTTAGGGTTAGTGTACGGGTTAGTGTTAGGGTTAGGGTTAGGGTTAGGGTTAGGGTACGGGTTAGGGTTCGGGTTCGGTTTAGGGTTAGGTTTAGGATGAGGGTACTGGTTAGGGTTAGGTTTAGGGTACTGGTTAGAGTTAGGTTTAGGGTATGGGTTAGGGTTAGGGTAAGGTTAGGGTACGGATTAGGGTTAGGGTTAGGTTTAGGGTACGGGTTAGGGTTAGGGTTAGGGGTTAGGGTTGGGGTATGTGTTAGGGTTAGGGTTAGGGTTAGGGTTAGGGTTAGGGTATGGGTTAGGGTTAGGTTTAGGGTAGTGTTAGGGTTAAAGTACGGGTTAGGGTTTGGGTTAGGGTTAGGGTTATGGGTTAGGAGTTAGGGTTAGGTTTAGGGTTAGGGTTAGGTTACGGGTTAGTGTACGAGTTAGGGTTAGTGTTAGGGTTAGGTTACGGGTTAGGGTTAGGGTACGGGTTAGGTTTAGGGTTAGGGTAAGGGTTAGGGTACGGGTTAGGGTTAGGGTTAGGGTTAGGATAAGGTTAAGGATACGGGTTAGGGTTAGGGTTAGGGTTAGGGTTAGGGTACTGGTTAGGGTACGGGTTAGGGTTAGGGTACGGGTTAGGGTATGGTTTAGGGTTAGGGTTAGGGTTAGGGTTAGGGTTAGGGTTAGGAAAGCGTTAGGGTTAGGGTTAGGGTACGGGTTAGGGTTAGGGTTAGGGTACGGGTTAAGGTACTGGTTAGGGTTAGGGTTAGGTTTAGGGTACGGGTTAAGGTTAGGGTTAGGGTTAGGGGTTAGGGGTTAGGGTTAGGGTTAGG
This sequence comes from Urocyon cinereoargenteus, assembly GCA_032313775.1. NCBI lineage: Eukaryota > Metazoa > Chordata > Mammalia > Carnivora > Canidae > Urocyon > Urocyon cinereoargenteus. Next base: position 5,957,203 of record JAVLSZ010000035.1, read on the forward strand.
GTTAGGGTTAGGGTACGGGTTAGGGTATGGGTTAGGGTTAGGGTACGTGTTAGTGTTAGGTTTATGGTTAGGGTTAGGGTAAGGGTTAGGGTTAGGGTTAGGGTTAGGTTACGGGTTAGGGTTAGGGTACGGGTTAGGGTACGGGTTAGCATTAGGTTTAGGGTTAGGGTTAGGTTTAGGAAAGGGTTAGGGTTAGGTTTAGGGTACGGGTTAGGGTTAGGGTTAGGATACAGGTTAGGGTTAGGGTTAGGGGTTAGGGTTAGTGTTAGGGTTAGGGTTAGGGTTAGGTTACGGGTTAGGTTAGGGTACGGGATAGGGTTAGGGTTAGGGTACGGGTTAGGGTTAGGGTACGGGTTAGGGTTAGGGTACGGGTTTGGTTAGGGTTAGGTTACGGGTTAGGGTTAGAGTTAGGGTACGGGTTAGGTTAGGGTACGGGATAGGGTTAGGGTTAGGGTACGGGTTAGGGTTAGGGTACGGGTTAGGGTTAGGGTACGGGTTTGGTTAGGGTTAGGGTACGGGTTAGGGTTAGGGTACGGGTTTGGTTAGGGTTAGGGTACGGGTTAGGGTTAGGTTTAGGGCTTAGGGTTAGGGTTAGGTTTAGGGTACGGGTTAGGGTTAGGGTACGGGTTAGGGTTAGAGTTAGGGTTAGGGTTAGGTTTAGCGTACGGGTTAGCGTTAGGTTTAGTTTTAGGGTTAGGTTTAGGGTACGGGTTAGGGTACGGGTTAGGGTTAGGGTTAGGGTTAGGGTTAGGAAAGCGTTAGGGTTAGGGATAGGGTTAGTGTTAGGGTTAGGGTTAGGGTACGGGTTAGGGTTAGGATAAGGGGTAGGGTTACGGTACGGTTTAGGGTACGGGTTAGGGTTAGGGTTAGGGTTTGGGTACGGGTACGGGTTAGGGTTAGGGTAAAGGTTAGGGTAGGGGTTAGGGTACGGGTTAGGGTTAAGGTTAGGTATAGGGTACGGGTTAGGGTTAGGGTACTGTTAGGGTACGTTTTAGGGTTAGGGTTAGGTTTAGAGCAAGAGTTAGGGTTAGGGTACCGGTTAGGTTTAGGGTACGGGTTAGGTTTAGGCTTAGGGTACGGGTTAGGTTTAGGGTTAGGGTTTAGGGTTAGGTTTAGGGTTAGGGTACGGGTTAGGGTTAGGGTATGGGTTAGGATTAGGGTTAGGGTTAGGTTTAGGGTACGGGTTAGGTTTAGGGGATGGCTTAGGGTTAGGCTTAGGGTACGGGTTAGGCTTAGGGTTAGGGGTTAGGGTTAGGGTTATGGCTAGGGTTAGGGTTAGGGTACGGGTTAGGGATAGGGTACGGGTTAGGGTTAGGTTTACGGTTAGGGTTAGGGTTAGCGTACGTGTTAGGGTTAGGGTTAGGGTTAGGGTACGGATTAGGGTTAGGGTACGGGTTAGGATTAGGGTACGGTTTAGGGTACGGGTTAGGGTTAGGGTTAGGGTACGGGTTAGGGTTAGGGTATGGGTTAGGGTTAGGGTTAGGGTTAGGGTACGGGTTAGGGTTAGGGTACGGGTTAGGGTTAGGGTTAGGTTTAGGGTTAGGGTTAGGGTTAGGGTTAGGGTTAGGGTTAGGAAAGGGTTAGGGTTAGGATTAGGGTTAGTGTTAGGGTACGGGTTAAGGTTAGGGTTAGGGTATGGATTAGGGTTAGGGTTAGGGTTAGGGTTAGTGTTAGGGTACGTGTTAGGTTTAGGGTATGGCTTAGGGTTAGGGTTAGGGTTAGGGTTACGGTTAGGAAAGGGTTAGGGTTAGGATTAGGGTTAGGGTTAGGGTTAGGGTTAGGGAACGGGTTAGGGTACGGTTTAGGGTTAGGGTTAGGGTTAGGGTACGGGTACGGGTACTGGTTAGGGTTAGGGTACGAGTTAGGGTTAGGGTTAGGGTTAGGGTTAGGGTACGGGGTAGGGTTAGGTTTAGGGTTAGGGTTAGGGTACGGGTTAGGTTTAGGTTATGGTTAGGGTTAGGGTTAGGGTACGGGTTAGGTTTAGGGTCAGGGTTAGGGTTAGGGTTAGGGTACGGGTTAGGGTTAGGGTAGGGTTTAGGGTTAGGGTTAGGGTTAGGGTTAGGGTTAGGGTACAGGTTAGGGTTAGGGTTAGGGTTAGGGTTAGGGTTAGGGTTAGGTTTAACAACGGGTTAGGGTTAGGGTTAGGTTTAGGGTACGGGTTAGGGTTAGGGTACGGGTTAGGTTTAGGTTTAGGGTTAGGGTTAGGGTTAGGGGTTAGGGGTTAGTGTTAGGGTAAGGGTTAGGGTTAGGGGTAGGGTTAGGGTTAGGTTTAGGGTACGGTTTAGGGTTAGGGTTAGGTGTTAGGGTTAGGGTATGGGTTAGGGTTAGGGTTAGGGTACGGGTTAGGGTACGGGTTAGGGTACGGGTTAGAGTTACAGTTATTGTTAGTGTTAGGGTACGGGTTAGGGTTAGGGTACGAGTTAGGGTTAGGGTTAGGGTACGGGTGAGGGTTAGGGTTACGGTTAGGGTAAGCGTTAGGTTTAGGGTACGGGTTAGGGTTAGGGTTATTGTACAGGTTAGGGTTAGGGTTAGGGGTTAGGATTAGGTTTAGGGTTAGGGTTAGGGTACGGGTTAGGGTTAGCGTATGGGTTAGGGTTAAGGTTAGGGTACGTGTTAGGGTTTGGGTACGGGTTAGGGTTAGGGTACGGGTTAGGGTTAGGTTAGGGTACATGTTAGAGTTAGGGTTAGGGGTTAGGGTTAGGGTTAGGGTTAGGATACCGGTTAGGGTTAGTGTTAGGGTTAGGGTTAGCGTACGAGTTAGGGTTAGGGTACGGGTTAGGGTTAGGGTTAGGGTTAGGGTTAGGGTTAGGTTTAGGTGTTAGGGTTAGGGTTAGGGTTAGGGTTAGGTTTAGGTTTAGGGTACGGGTTAGGGTTAGGGTTAGGGTTAGGGTTAGGGGTAGGGTTAGCGTAGGGGTTAGCGTTAGGTTTAGGTTTAGGGTTAGGTTTAGGGTACAGGTTAGTGTTAGGGTACGGGTTAGGGTTAGGTTTAGGGTTAGGGTTAGGGTTAGGAAAGGGTTAAGGTTAGGGTTAGGGTTAGGTTTAGGGTACGGGTTAGGGTTAGGGTTAGGGTTAGGGTACAGGTTAGTGTTACGGTTAGGGTTAGGATTAGGGTTAGGGTTAGGGTTAGGGTATGGGTTAGGTTAAGTGTTAGGGTTAGGGTTAGGGTACGGGTTAGGGTTAGGGTTAGGTTTAGGATTAGGGTTAGGGTTAGGATACGGGTTAGGGTACGGGTTTGTTTTAGGGTTAGGGTTAGCGTTAGGTTACGGGTTAGGGTTATGGTTAGGGTTAGGGTTAGGTTACGGGTTAGGGTTAGGGTTAGGGTTGGGGTTAGGGTACGAGTTAGTGTTAGGGTTAGGGTTAGGATTAGGGTTAGGGTTAGGTTTAGGGTACGGGTTAGGGTTAGTGTTAGGGTTAGGGTACGGTTTAGTGTTAGGGTTAGGGTTAGGGTTAGGGTTAGGGTATGGGTTAGGGTTAGGGTATGGGTTAGGGTTATGTTTAGGGTTAGGTTTAGGGTACGGGTTAGTGTTAGGGTACGGATTAGGGTTAGGGTTGGGTACGGGTTAGTGTTAGGGTTAGAGTTAGGATTAGGGTTAGGGTTAGGTTTAGGGTACGGGTTAGGGTTAGGGTTAGGGTTAGGGTTAGGGTTAGGGTACGGGTTAGTGTTAGGGTTAGGGTTAGGATTAGGTTTAGGGTTAGGGTTAGGGTACGGGTTAGGTTAAGGGTTAGGGTTAGGGTTAGGTTTAGCGTTAGGGTTAGGGTACAGGTTAGGGTTCGGGTTAGGGTTAGGGTTAGGGTACGGGTTAGAGTTAGGGTACGGGTTAGGGTTAGGGTTAGGGTACTGGTTAGGGTTAAGGTAAGGGTACGGGTTAGGGTTAGGGTTAGGGTACGGGTTAGATTTAGGGTTAGGTTTAGGGTACGGTTTAGGGTTAGGTTTAGGTGTTAGGGTTAGGGTATGGGTTAGGGTTAGGGTTAGGGTACGGGTTAGGGTACGGGGTAGGGTACGGGTTAGGGTTAGTGTTAGAGTTAGGGTTAGGGTATGGGTTAGGGTTAGGGTACGAGTTAGGGTTAGGGTTAGGGTACGGGTTAGGGTTAGTGTTAGGGTTAGGGTTAGGGTACGGGTTAGGTTTAGGGTACGGGTTAGGGTTAGGGTTATTGTACAGGTTAGGGTTAGGGTTAGGGGTTAGGGTTAGGGTTAGTGTTAGGGTACGGGTTAGGGTTAGGTTATGGGTTAGGGTTATGGTTAGGGTTAGGGTTAGGGTTAGGATTAGGTTTAGGGTTAGGGTTAGGGTACGGTTTAGGTTAAGGGTTAGGGTTAGGGTTAGGTTTAGGGTTAGGGTTAGGGTACAGGTTAGGGTTCGGGTTAGGGTTAGGGTTAGGGTACGGGTTAGAGTTAGGGTACGGGTTAGGGTTAGGGTTAGGGTACTGGTTAGGGTTAAGGTAAGGGTACGGGTTAGGTTTAGGGTTAGGGTTAGGGTTAGGATTAGGGTTAGGTTTAGGATAAGGGTACAGGTTCGGTTAAGGGTTAGGGTTAGGGTTAGCGTACGGGTTAGGGTTAGGGTACGGGTTAGGGTTAGGTTTAGGGTGAGGTTTAGTGTACGGGTTAGGGTTAGGGTACGGATTAGGGTTAGGGTTAGGGTACGGGTTAGTGTTAGGGTTAGAGTTAGGATTAGGGTTAGGGTTAGGTTTAGGGTACGGGTTAGGGTTAGGGTTAGGGTTAGGGTTAGAGTACGGGTTAGTGTTAGTGTTAGGGTTAGGATTAGGTTTAGGGTTAGGGTTAGGGTACGGGTTAGGTTAAGGGTTAGGGTTAGGGTTAGTGTTAGGGTACGGGTTAGGGTTAGGGTTAGGTTTAGGGTACGGGTTAGGGTTAGGTTTAGGGTTAGGGTTAGGGTTAGGGTACAGGTTAGGGTTAGGGTTAGGGTAAGGGTTAGGGTACGGGTTAGGGTTTAGGGTTAGGGTTAGGGCACGGGTTAAGGTGAGGTTTAGGGTTTGGGTTAGGGTTAGCAAAGGGTTAGGGTTAGTGTTAGGGTTAGGTTTAGGGTACGGGTTAGGGTTAGGGTTAGGGTATGGTTTAGGGTACTGGTTAGGGTTAGGGTTAGGGTTAGGGTACAGGTTAGGGTTAGGTTTAGGGTTAGGGGTCAGGGGTTAGGGTTAGGGTTAGTGTTAGGGTGAGGGTACGGGTTAGGGTACGGGTTAGGGTTAGGGTACGGGTTAGTGTTAGGGTTAGTGTTAGGGTTAGGGTACGGGTTAGGATTAGGGTTAGGGTTAGAGTTAGGGTACAGGTTAGGGTACGGGTTAGGGTTAGGGTACGGGTTAGGGTTAGGGTTAGGGTGAGGGTTAGGTTTAGGAAAGGGTTAGGGTTAGGTTTAGGGTACGGGTTAGGGTTAGAGTTAGGGTTAGGGTTAGGGTTAGGGTTAGGGTACGGGTTAGGGTTAGGGTATGTGTTAGGGTCAGGTTACGGGTTAGGGTTAGGGTTAGGCTTAGGGTTAGGGTTAGGGTACGGGTTAGGGTTAGGGTTAGGGTAAGGGTTAGGGTACGGGTTAGGGTTAGGGTTAGGGTTAGGGTAAGGTTAAGGGTACGGGTTAGGGTTAGGGTTAGGGTTAGGGTTAGGGTAATGGTTAGGGTACGGGTTAGGGTTAGGGTACGATTTAGGGTACGGGTTAGGGTACGGTTTAGGGTTAGGGTTAGGGTTAGGGTTAGGGTTAGGGTTAGGAAAGCGTTAGGGTTAGGGTTAGGGTTAGGGTTAGGTTTAGGGTACGGGTTAGGGTTAGGGTTAGGGTACGGGTTAAGGTACGGGTTAGGGTTAGGGTTAGGGTTAGGGTTAGGGTACGGGTTAAGGTTAGGGTTCGGGTTAGGGGTTAGGTGTTAGGGTTAGGGTTAGGGTTAGGGTTAGGGTACGGGTTAGGGTATGGGTTAGGGTTAGGGTACGTGTTAGTGTTAGGGTTATGGTTAGGGTTAGGGTACGGGTTAGGGTTAGGGTTAGGGTTATGTTACGGGCTAGGGTTAGGGTACGGGTTAGGGTACGGGTTAGCATTAGGTTTAGGGTTAGGGTTAGGTCTAGGAATGGTTAGGGTTAGGGTTAGGGTACGGGTTAGGGTTAGGGTTAGGGTACTGGTTAGAGTTAGGTTTAGGGTATGGGTTAGGGTTAGGGTTAGGTTTAGGGTACGGGTTAGGGTTAGGGTTAGAGTTAGGATTAGGGTTAGGGTTAGGTTTAGGGTATGGGTTAGGGTTAGGGTTAGGGTTAGGGTTAGGGTACGGGTTAGGTTAAGGGTTAGGGTTAGGGTTAGGGTTAGGGTTAGCGTTAGGGTAAGGGTTAAGGTTCAGGTTAGGGTTAGGGTTAGGTTTAGGGTGAGGGTACGGGTTAGGGTTCGGGTTAGGTTTAGGGTTAGGGTACGGGTTAGAGTTAGGGTTCGGTTTAGGGTTAGGGTTAGAGTACTGGTTAGGGTTAGGGTAAGGGTACGGGTACGGGTTAGGGTTAGGGTTAGGGTACGGGTTAGGGTTAGGGTTAGGTTTAGGGTACGGTTTAGGGTTAGGGTTAGGTGTTAGGGTTAGGGTATGGGTTAGGGTTAGGGTTAGGGTACGGGTTAGGGTACGGGTTAGGGTACGGGTTAGAGTTACGGTTATTGTTAGTGTTAGGGTACGGGTTAGGGTTAGGGTACGAGTTAGGGTTAGGGTTAGGGTACGGGTGAGGGTTAGGGTTACGGTTAGGGTAAGCGTTAGGTTTAGGGTACGGGTTAGGGTTAGGGTTATTGTACAGGTTAGGGTTAGGGTTAGGGGTTAGGATTAGGTTTAGGGTTAGGTTTAGGGTACGGGTTAGGGTTAGGGTATGGGTTAGGGTTAAGGTTAGGGTACGTGTTAGGGTTTGGGTACGGGTTAGGTTTAGGGTACGGGTTAGGGTTAGGTTAGGGTACATGTTAGAGTTAGGGTTAGGGGTTAGGGTTAGGGTTAGGGTTAGGATACCGGTTAGGGTTAGTGTTAGGGTTAGGGTTAGCGTACGAGTTAGGGTTAGGGTACGGGTTAGGGTTAGGGTTAGGGTTAGGGTTAGGGTTAGGTTTAGGTGTTAGGGTTAGGGTTAGGGTTAGGGTTAGGGTTAGGTTTAGGGTACGGGTTAGGGTTAGGGTTAGGGTTAGGGTTAGGGGTAGGGTTAGCGTAGGGGTTAGCGTTAGGTTTAGGTTTAGGGTTAGGTTTAGGGTACAGGTTAGTGTTAGGGTACGGGTTAGGGTTAGGTTTAGGGTTAGGGTTAGGGTTAGGAAAGGGTTAAGGTTAGGGTTAGGGTTAGGTTTAGGGTACGGGTTAGGGTTAGGGTTAGGGTTAGGGTACAGGTTAGTGTTACGGTTAGGGTTAGGATTAGGGTTAGGGTTAGGGTTAGGGTATGGGTTAGGTTAAGTGTTAGGGTTAGGGTTAGGGTACGGGTTAGGGTTAGGGTTAGGTTTAGGATTAGGGTTAGGGTTAGGATACGGGTTAGGGTACGGGTTAGTTTTAGGGTTAGGGTTAGGGTTAGGTTACGGGTTAGGGTTATGGTTAGGGTTAGGGTTAGGTTACGGGTTAGGGTTAGGGTTAGGGTTGGGGTTAGGGTACGAGTTAGTGTTAGGGTTAGGGTTAGGATTAGGGTTAGGGTTAGGTTTAGGGTACGGGTTAGGGTTAGTGTTAGGGTTAGGGTACGGGTTAGTGTTAGGGTTAGGGTTAGGGTTAGGGTTAGGGTATGGGTTAGGGTTAGGGTATGGGTTAGGGTTATGTTTAGGGTTAGGTTTAGGGTACGGGTTAGTGTTAGGGTACGGATTAGGGTTAGGGTTAGGGTACGGGTTAGTGTTAGGGTTAGAGTTAGGATTAGGGTTAGGTTTAGGTTTAGGGTACGGGTTAGGGTTAGGGTTAGGGTTAGGGTTAGGGTACGGGTTAGTGTTAGTGTTAGGGTTAGGATTAGGTTTAGGGTTAGGGTTAGGGTACGGGTTAGGTTAAGGGTTAGGGTTAGGGTTAGGTTTAGCGTTAGGGTTAGGGTACAGGTTAGGGTTCGGGTTAGGGTTAGGGTTAGGGTACGGGTTAGAGTTAGGGTACGGGTTAGGGTTAGGGTTAGGGTACTGGTTAGGGTTAAGGTAAGGGTACGGGTTAGGGTTAGGGTTAGGGTACGGGTTAGATTTAGGGTTAGGTTTAGTGTACGGTTTAGGGTTAGGTTTAGGTGTTAGGGTTAGGGTATGGGTTAGGGTTAGGGTTAGGGTACGGGTTAGGGTACGGGGTAGGGTACGGGTTAGGGTTAGTGTTAGAGTTAGGGTTAGGGTATGGGTTAGGGTTAGGGTACGAGTTAGGGTTAGGGTTAGGGTACGGGTTAGGGTTAGGGTTAGGGTTAGGGTTAGGGTACGGGTTAGGTTTAGGGTACGGGTTAGGGTTAGGGTTATTGTACAGGTTAGGGTTAGGGTTAGGGGTTAGGGTTAGGGTTAGTGTTAGGGTACGGGTTAGGGTTAGGTTATGGGTTAGGGTTAGGGTTAGGGTACGTGTTAAGGTTAGGGTACGGGTTAGGTTTAGGGTTAGGGTTAGGGTACGGGTTAGGTTAAGGGTTAGGGTTAGGGTTAGGTTTAGGGTTAGGGTTAGGGTACAGGTTAGGGTTCGGGTTAGGGTTAGGGTTAGGGTACGGGTTAGAGTTAGGGTACGGGTTAGGGTTAGGGTTAGGGTACTGGTTAGGGTTAAGGTAAGGGTACGGGTTAGGTTTAGGGTTAGGGTTAGGGTTAGGATTAGGGTTAGGTTTAGGGTACGGTTTAGGGTTAGGTTTAGGGTTAGGGTTAGGGTTAGGGTACAGGTTAGGGTTAGGGTTAGGGTAAGGGTTAGGGTACGGGTTAGGGTTAGGGTTAGTGTACGGGTTAGGGTTAGGGTACGGATTAGGGTTAGGGTTAGGGTACGGGTTAGTGTTAGGGTTAGAGTTAGGATTAGGGTTAGGGTTAGGGTTAGGGTACGGGTTAGGGTTAGGGTTAGGGTTAGGGTTAGGGTACGGGTTAGTGTTAGGGTTAGGGTTAGGATTAGGTTTAGGGTTAGGGTTAGGGTACGGGTTAGGTTAAGGGTTAGGGTTAGGGTTAGGGTTAGGGTACGGGTTAGGGTTAGGTTTAGGTTTAGGGTACGGGATAGGGTTAGGTTTAGGGTTAGGTTTAGGGTTAGGGTACAGGTTAGGGTTAGGGTTAGGGTAAGGGTTAGGGTACGGGTTAGGGTTAGGGTTAGGGTTAGGTTTAGGGTACGGGTTAGGGTTAGGGTTAGGGTTAGTGTACTGGTTAGGGTACGGGTTAAGGTTAGGGTACGGGTTGGTGTAAGGGTTAGGGTACGGGTTAGGGTTAGGGTTAGCGTTAGGTTTAGGGTACGGGTTAGGGTTAGTGTACGGGTTAGGGTTAGGGTTAGTGTTAGGTTTAGGGTTAGGTTTAGGGTACAGGTTAGGTTTAGGGTACGGGTTATCGTTAGGGTTATTGTACGGGTTAGGGTTAGGTTAGGGGTTAGGGTTAGGGTTAGGGTTAGGGTTAGTGTTAGGGTTAGGGTTAGGATGAGGGTTAGGGTTAGGGTTAGGGTACGCGTTAGGTTAAGGGTTAGGGTTAGGGTTAGGGTTAGGGTTAGGGTTAGGGTACGGGTTAAGTTTCGGGTTAGGGTTAGGGTTAGGTTTAGGGTGAGGGTACGGGTTAGGGTTCGTGTTAGGGTTAGTGTTAGGGTACGGGTTAGAGTTAGGGTTCGGTTTAGGGTTAGGGTTAGAGTACTGGTTAGGGTTAGGGTAAGGGTACGGGTACGGGTTAGGGTTAGGGTTAGGGTACGGGTTAGGGTTAGGGTTAGGGTTATGTTACGGGTTAGGGTTAGGGTTAGGGTTGGGGTTAGGGTACGAGTTAGTGTTAGGGTTAGGTTTAGGATTAGGTTTAGGGTTAGGTTTAGGGTACGGGTTAGGGTTAGTGTTAGGGTTAGGGTACGGGTTAGTGTTAGGGTTAGGGTTAGGGTTAGGGTTGGGGTTAGGGTACGAGTTAGTGTTAGGGTTAGGTTTAGGATTAGGGTTAGGGTTAGGTTTAGGGTACGGGTTAGGGTTAGGGTTAGGGTTAGGGTACGGGTTAGGTTAAGGGTTAGGGTTAGGGTTAGGGTTAGGGTACGGGTTAGGGTTAGGGTTAGGGTTAGGGTACGGGTTAGGGTTAGGTTTAGGGTTAGGGTTAGGTTTAGGGTACAGGTTAGGGTTAGGGTTAGGGTAAGGGTTAGGGTACGGGTTAGGGTTAGTGTTAGGGTTAGGGTACTGGTTAGGGTACGGTTTAAGGTTAGGGTACGGTTGGGTGTAAGTGTTAGGGTACGGGTTAGGGTTAGGTTACGGGTTATCGTTAGGGTTATTGTACGGGTTAGGGTTAGGGTTAGGGGTTAAGGTTAGGGTTAGGGTTAGGGTTAGTGTTAGGGTTAGGGTTAGGATTAGGGTTAGGGTTAGGGTTAGGGTACGGGTTAGGTTAAGGGTTAGGGTTAGGGTTAGTGTTAGGGTTAGGGTACGGGTTAAGGTTCGGGTTAGGGTTAGGGTTAGGTTTAGGGTGAGGGTACGGGTTACGGTTCGGGTTAGGGTTAGGGTTAGGGTACGGGTCAGAGTTAGGTTTCGGTTTAGGGTTAGGGTTAGAGTACTGGTTAGGGTTAGGGTAAGGGTACGGGTACGGGTTAGGGTTAGGGTTAGGGTACGGGTTAGGGTTAGTGTTAGGTTTAGGGTACGGTTTAGGGTTAGGGTTAGGTGTTAGGGTTAGGGTATGGGTTAGGGTTAGGGTTAGGGTTCGGGTTAGGGTACGGGTTAGGGTACGGGTTAGAGTTAGGGTTAGAGTTAGTGTTAGGGTCCGGGTTAGGGTTAGGGTACGAGTTAGGGTTAGGGTTAGGGTACGGGTTAGGGTTAGGGTTAGGGTTAGGGTAAGGGTTAGGTTTAGGGTACAGGTTAGGGTTAGGGTTATTGTACAGGTTAGGGTTAGGGTACGGGTTAGTGTTAGGTTTAGGGTTAGGGTTAGGGTACGGGTTAGGGTTAGGGTATGGGTTAGGGTTAAGGTTAGGGTACGTGTTAGGGTTAGGGTACGTGTTAGGGTTAGGGTACAGGTTAGGGTTAGGTTAGGGTACATGTTAGAGTTAGGGTTAGGGGTTAGGGTTAGGGTTAGGGTTAGGATACCGGTTAGGGTTAGTGTTAGGGTTAGGGTTAGCGTACGAGTTAGGGTTAGGGTACGGGTTAGGGTTAGGGTTAGGGTTAGGGTTAGGGTTAGGTTTAGGGGTTAGGGTTAGGGTTAGGGTTAGGGTTAGGGTTAGGGTACGGGTTAGGGTTAGGGTTAGGGTTAGGGTTAGGTTTAGGGTAGGGTTTAGCGTTAGTTTTAGGTTTAGGGTTAGGTTTAGGGTACAGGTTAGTGTTAGGGTACGGGTTAGGGTTAGGTTTAGGGTTAGGGTTAGGGTTAGGAAAGGGTTAGGGTTAGGGTTAGGGTTAGGTTTAGGGTACGGTTTAGGGTTAGGGTTGGGTTAGGGTACAGGTTAGTGTTAGGGTTAGGGTTAGGATTAGGGTTAGGGTTAGGGTTAGGGTAGGGGTTAGGTTAAGTGTTAGGGTTAGGGTTAGGGTACGGGTTAGGGTTAGGGTTAGGTTTAGGATTAGGGTTAGGGTTAGGATACGGGTTAGGGTACGGGTTAGTTTTGGGGTTAGGGTTAGGGTTAGGTTACGGGTTAGGGTTAGGGTTAGGGTTAGGGTTAGGTTACGGGTTAGGGTTAGGGTTAGGGTACGGGTTAGGTTAAGTGTTAGGGTTAGGGTTAGGGTACGGGTTAGGGTTAGGGTTAGGTTTAGGATTAGGGTTAGGGGTAGGATACGGGTTAGGGTACGGGTTAGTTTTGGGGTTAGGGTTAGGGTTAGGTTACGGGTTAGTGTTAGGGTTAGGGTTAGGGTTAGGTTACGGGTTAGGGTTAGGGTTAGGGTTGGGGTTAGGGTACGAGTTATTGTTAGGGTTAGGGTTAGGATTAGGATTAGGGTTAGGGTTAGTTTTAGGGTACGGGTTAGGGTTAGTGTTAGGGTTAGGGTACGGGTTAGTGTTAGGGTTAGGGTTAGGGTTAGGGTTAGGTTACGGGTTAGGGTTAGGGTATGGGTTAGGGTTATGTTTAGGATTAGGTTTAGGGTACGGGTTAGGGTACGGATTAGGGTTAGGGTTAGGGTACGGGTTAGTGTTAGGGTTAGAGTTAGGATTAGGGTTAGGGTTAGGTTTAGGGTACGGGTACGGGTTAGGGTTAGGGTTAGGGTTAGGGTACGGGTTAGTGTTAGGGTTAGGGTTAGGTTTAGGGTTAGGGGTTAGGGTTAGGGTTAGTGTTAGGTTACGGGTTAGGGTTAGGGTATGGGTTAGGGTTAGGGTTAGGGTACGTGTTAGGGTTAGGGTACGGGTTAGGTTTAGGGTTAGGGTTAGGGTACGGGTTAGGTTAAGGGTTAGGGTTAGGGTTAGGTTTAGGGTTAGGGTTAGGGTACAGGTTAGGGTTCGGGTTAGGGTTAGGGTTAGGGTACGGGTTAGAGTTAGGGTACGGGTTAGGGTTAGGGTTAGGGTACTGGTTAGGGTTAAGGTAAGGGTACGGATTAGGGTTAGGGTTAGGGTACGGGTTAGAGTTAGGGTTAGGTTTAGGGTACGGTTTAGGGTTAGTGTTAGGTGTTAGGGTTAGGGTATGGGTTAGGGTTAGGGTTAGGGTACGGTTTAGGGTACGGTGTAGGGTACGGGTTAGGGTTAGTGTTAGAGTTAGTGTTAGGGTATGGGTTAGGGTTAGGTTACGAGTTAGGGTTAGGGTTAGGGTACGGGTTAGGGTTAGGGTTAGTGTTAGGGTTAGGGTACGGGTTAGGTTTAGGGTTAGGGGTTAGGGTTAGGGTTAGTGTTAGGGTACGGTTTAGGGTTAGGGTATGGGTTAGGGTTAGGGTTAGGGTACGTGTTAGGGTTAGGGTACGGGTTAGGTTTAGGGTTAGGGTTAGGGTACGGGTTAGGTTAAGGGTTAGGGTTAGGGTTAGGTTTAGGGTTAGGGTTAGGGTACAGGTTAGGGTTCGGGTTAGTTTTAGGGTTAGGGTACGGGTTAGAGTTAGGGTACGGGTTAGGGTTAGGGTTAGGGTACTGGTTAGGGTTAAGGTAAGGGTACGGGTTAGGGTTAGGGTTAGGGTTAGGGTTAGGATTAGGGTTAGGTATAGGATAAGGGTACGGGTTTGGTTAAGGGTTAGGGTTAGGGTTAGGGTTAGCGTACGGGTTAGGGTTAGGGTACGGGTTAGGGTTAGGTTTAGGGTTAGGTTTAGGGTACGGGTTAGGGTTAGGGTACGGATTAGGGTTAGGGTTAGGGTACGGGTTAGAGTTAGGGTTAGGTTTAGGTTACGGTTTAGGGTTAGGGTTAGGTGTTAGGGTTAGGGTATGGGTTAGGGTTAGGGTTAGGGTACGGGTTAGGGTACGGGGTAGGGTACGGGTTAGGGTTAGTGTTAGAGTTAGTGTTAGGGTATGGGTTAGGGTTAGGTTACGAGTTAGGGTTAGGGTTAGGGTACGGGTTAGGGTTAGGGTTAGGGTTAGGGTTAGGGTACTGGTTAGGTTTAGGGTTAGGGGTTAGGGTTAGGGTTAGTGTTAGGGTACGGGTTAGGGTTAGGGTATGGGTTAGGGTTAGGGTTAGGGTACGTGTTAGGGTTAGGGTTCGGGTTAGGTTTAGAGTTAGGGTACGGGTTAGAGTTAGGGTACGGGTTAGGGTTAGGGTTCTGGTTAGGGTTAAGGTAAGGGTACGGGTTAGGGTTAGGGTTAGGGTTAGGATTAGGGTTAGGTATAGAATAAGGGTACGGGTTCGGTTAAGGGTTAGGGTTAGGGTTAGGGTACGGGTTAGGGTTAGGTTGAGGGTTAGGTTTAGGGTACGGCTTAGGGTTAGGGTACGGATTAGGGTTAGGGTTAGGTTACGGGTTAGTGTTAGGGTTAGAGTTAGGATTAGGTTTAGGGTTAGGTTTAGGGTACGGGTTAGGGTTAGGGTTAGGGTTAGGGTTAGGGTTAGGGTACGGGTTAGTGTTAGGGTTAGGGTTAGGATTAGGTTTAGGGTTAGGGTTAGGGTACGGGTTAGGTTAAGGGTTAGGGTTAGGGTTAGGGTTAGGGTTAGGGTACGGGTTAGGGTTAGGGTTAGGGTTAGGGTACGGGTTAGGGTTAGGTTTAGGGTTAGGGTTAGGGTTAGGGTACAGGTTAGGGTTAGGGTTAGGGTAAGGGTTAGGGTACGGGTTAGGGTTAGGGTTAGGTTTAGGGTACGGGTTAGGGTTAGGGTTAGGGTTAGTGTACTGGTTAGGGTACGGGTTAAAGTTAGGGTACGGGTGGGTGTAAGGGTTAGGGTACAGGTTAGGGTTAGGTTTAGAGTTAGGGTTAGGGTACGGGTTAGGGTTAGGGTACGGGTTAGGGTTAGGGTTAGGGTTAGGGTTAGGGTTAGGTTTAGGGTACGGGTTAGGTTTAGGGTACGGGATATCGTTAGGGTTATTGTACGGGTTAGGGTTAGGGTTAGGGGGTAGGGTTAGGGTTAGAGTTAGGGTTAGGGTTAGGGTACGGGTTAGGGTTAGGGTACGGGTTAGGGTTAGGGTTAGGGTACGGGTTAGGTTTAGGGTACGTGTTAGGGTTAGGGTACGGGTTAGGGTTAGGATTAGGGTACTTGTTAGAGTTAGGGTTAAGGGTTAGGGTTAGGGTTAGGCTTAGTGTACGGGTTAGGGTTAGTGTTAGCGTTAGGGTTAGCGTATGAGTTAGGGTTAGGGTACGGGTTAGGGTTAGGGTTAGTGTACGGGTTAGGGTTAGGTTTAGGGGTTAGGGTTAGGGTTAGGGTTAGGGTTAGGGTTAGGGTACGGGTTAGGGTTAGGGTTAGGGTACGGGTTAGGGTTAGTGTTACTGTTCGGTTAGGGTTATCGTACGTGTTAGGGTGAGGGTTAGGTTTAGGGTTAGGTTTAGGGTACGGGTTAGGGTTAGGGTACGGGTTAGGGTTAGGGTTAGGGTTAGGGTTAGGTTCAGGAAAGGGTTAGGGTTAGGGTTAGGTTTAGGGTACGGGTTAGGGTTAGGGTACGGGTTAGGGTACGGGTTAGGGTTAGGGTACGGTTAGGGTTAGGTTTAGGAAAGGGTTAGGGTTAGGGTTAGGGTATGGGTTAGGGTTAGGGTTAGGGGTAGTGTTAGGGTTAGGGTATGGGTTAGGGTTAGGGTACGGGTTAGGGTTAGGGTATGGTTTAGGGTTAGTGTTAGGGTTAGGGTTAGGGTTAGGGTACGGGTTAGTGTTAGGTTTAGGGTTAGGATTAGGGTTAGGGTTAGGTTTAGGGTACGGGTTAGGGTTAAGTTTTAGGGTTAGGGTTAGGTTTAGGGTACGGGTTAGTGTACGGGTTAGGGTTAGGATTAGGGTACGGGTTAATGTTAGGGTTAGGGTTAGGATTAGGGTTAGGGTTAGGGTACGGGTTAGGTTAAGTGTTAGGGTTAGGGTTAGGGTACGGGTTAGGGTTAGGGTTAGGTTTAGGATTAGGGTTAGGGTTAGGATACGGGTTAGAGTACGGGTTAGTGTTAGGGTTAGGGTTAGGGTTAGGGTACGGGTTAGGGTTAGGGTTAGGGTTAGGTTACGGGTTAGGGATAGGGTTAGGGTTAGGGTTAGGGTACGGATTAGTGTTAGGGTTAGGGTTAGGATTAGGGTTAGGGTTAGGTTTAGGGTACGGGTTAGGGTTAGTGTTAGGGTTAGGGTACGGGTTAGTGTTAGGGTTAGGGTTAGGATTAGGGTTAGGGTTAGGATAAGGGTACGGGTTCGGTTAAGGGTTAGGGTTAGGGTTAGGGTTAGGGTTAGGGTTAGGGTTAGGGTACGGGTTAGGGTTAGGTTATGGGTTAGGGTTAGGTTTAGGGTTAGGGTTAGGTTTAGGGTACGGGTTAGGGTTAGGGTACGGATAAGGGTTAGGGTTAGGGTACGGGTTAGTGTTCGGGTTAGAGTTAGGATTAGGGTTAGGGTTAGGTTTAGGGTACGGGTTAGGGTTAGGTTTAGGGTTAGGGTTAGGGTACGGGTTAGTGTTAGGGTTAGGGTTAGGATTAGGGTTAGGGTTAGGGTAAGGGTACGGGTTAGGTTAAGTGTTAGGGTTAGGGTTAGGTTTAGGGTTAGGGTTAGGGTACAGGTTAGGGTTCGTGTTAGGGTTAGGGTTAGGGTAAGGGTTAGAGTTAGGGTACGGGTTAGGGTTAGGGTTAGGGTACTGGTTAGGGTTAGGGTAAGGGTACGGGTTAGGGTTAGGGTTAGGGTTAGGGTACGGGTTAGGGTTAGGGTTAGGTTTAGGGTACGGTTTAGGTTTAGGGTTAGGTGTTAGGGTTAGGGTATGGGTTAGGGTTAGGGTTAGGGTACGGGATAGGGTACGGGGTAGGGTACGGGTTAGGGTTAGGTTTAGAGTTAGGGTTAGGGTACGGGTTAGGGTTAGGGTACGAGTTAGGGTTAGGGTTAGGGTACGGGTTAGGGTTAGGGTTAGGGTTAGGGTACGGGTTAGGTTTAGGGTATGGGTTAGGGTTAGGGTTATTGTACAGGTTAGGGTTAGGGTTAGGGGTTAGGGTTAGGGTTAGGGTTAGGGTACGGGTTAGGGTTAGGTTATGGGTTAGGGTTAGGGTTAGGGTACGTGTTAGGGTTAGGGTACGGGTTAGGATTAGGGTACGGGTTAGGGTACGGTTTAGGGTACTTGTTAGAGTTAGGGTTAGGGGTTAGGGTTAGGGTTAGGGTTAGGATACCGGTTAGGGTTAGTGTTACTGTTAGGGTTAGCGTACGAGTTAGGGTTAGGGTACGGGTTAGGGTTAGGGTTAGGGTTAGGGTTAGGTTTAGGGGTTAGTGTTAGGGTTAGGGTTAGGGTTAGGGTTAGGGTACGGGTTAGGGTTAGGGTTAGGGTTAGGTTTAGGGTTAGCGTAGGGGTTAGGTTTAGGTTTAGGTTTAGGGTTAGGTTTAGGGTACAGGTTAGTGTTAGGGTACGAGTTAGGGTTAGGTTTAGGGTTAGGGTTAGGGTTAGGGTTAGGAAAGGGTTAGGGTTAGGGTTAGGGTTAGGTTTAGGGTACGGGTTAGGGTTAGGGATAGGGTACGGGTTAGTGTTAGGGTTAGGGTTAGGGTTAGGATTAGGGTTAGGGTTAGGTTTAGGGTACGGGTTAGGTTAAGTGTTAGGGTTAGGGTTAGGGTACGGGTTAGGGTTAGGGTTAGGTTTAGGATTAGGGTTAGGGTTAGGATACGGGTTAGGGTATGGGTTAGTGTTACGGTTAGGGTTAGGGTTAGGGTACGGGTTAGGGTTAGGGTTAGGGTTAGGGTTAGGTTTCGGGTTAGGGTTAGGGTTAGGGTTAGGGTTAGGGTACGGGTTAGTGTTAGGGTTAGGGTTAGGATTAGGGTTAGGGTTAGGTTTAGGTTACGGGTTAGGGTTAGTGTTAGGGTTAGGGTACGGGTTAGTGTTAGGGTTAGGGTTAGGATTAGGGTTAGGTTTAGGATAAGGGTACGGGTTCGGTTAAGGGTTAGGGTTAGGGTTATTGTTAGCGTACGGGTTAGGTTTAGGGTACGGGTTAGGGTTAGGTTTAGGGTTAGGTTTAGGCTACGGGTTAGGGTTAGGGTACAGATTAGAGTTAGGGTTAGGGTACGGGTTAGTGTTAGGGTTAGAGTTAGGATTAGGGTTAGGGTTAGGGTTAGGGTACGGGTTAGGGTTAGTGTTAGGGTTAGGGTATGGGTTAGTGTTAGAGTTAGGGTTAGGATTAGGGTGTGGGTTAGGTTTAGGGTACGGGTTAGGGTTAGTGTTAGGGTTAGGGTTAGGATTAGGTTGAGGGTTAGGGTTAGGGTACGGGTTAGTGTTAGGGTTAGGGTTAGGGTTAGGGTACGTGTTAGGGTTAGGGTACGGGTTAGGGTTAGGGTACAGGTTAGGGTTAGGGTTAGGGTACTTGTTAGAGTTAGGGTTAGGGGTTAGGGTTAGGGTTAGGATACCGGTTAGGGTTAGTGTTAGGTTTAGGGTTAGCGTACGAGTTAGGGTTAGGGTACGGGTTAGGGTTAGGGTTAGGGTACGGGTTAGGGTTAGGGTTAGGGTTAGGTTTAGGGGTTAGGGTTAGGGTTAGGATTAGGGTTAGGGATAGGATAAGGGTACGGGTTCGGTTAAGGGTTAGGGTTAGGGTTAGGGTTAGCGTACGGGTTAGGGTTAGGGTACGGGTTAGGGTTAGGTTTAGGGTTAGGTTTAGGGTACGGGTTAGGGTTAGGGTACGGATTAGGGTTAGGTTTAGGGTACGGGTTAGTGTTAGGGTTAGAGTTAGGATTAGGTTTAGGGTTAGGTTTAGGGTACGGGTTAGGGTTAGGGTTAGGTTACGGGTTAGTGTTAGGGTTAGGGTTAGGATTAGGTTTAGGGTTAGGGTTAGGGTACGGGTTAGGTAGAGGGTTAGGGTTAGGGTTAGGGTACGGGTTAGGGTTAGGGTTAGGGTTAGGGTACGGGTTAGGTTTAGGTTTAGGGTTAGGGTTAGGGTTAGGGTACGGATTAGTGTTAGGGTTAGGGTAAGGGTTAGGGTATGGGTTAGGGTTAGGGTTAGGTTTAGGGTTAGGTTTAGGGTACGGGTTAGGGTTAGGGTTAGGGTTAGGGTTAGGGTACTCGTTAGGGTACGGGTTAAGGTTAGGGTACGGGTTGGTGTAAGGGTTAGGGTACGGGTTAGGGTTAGGGTTAGAGTTAGTGTTAGGGTACGGGTTAGGGTTAGGGTACGGGTTAGGTTTAGGGTTAGGGTTAGGGTTAGGGTTAGGTTTAGGTTACGGGTTAGGTTTAGGGTACGGGTTATCGTTAGGGTTATTGTACGGGTTAGGGTTAGGGTTAGGGGTTAGGGTTAGGGTTAGGGTTAGGGTTAGGGTTAGGGTACGGGTTAGGGTTAGGGTACGGGTTAGGTTTAGGGTTAGGGTACGGGTTAGGGTTAGGGTAGGTGTTAGGGTTAGGGTACGGGTTAGGGTTAGGATTAGGGTACTTGTTAGAGTTAGGGTTAAAGGTTAGGGTTAGGGTTAGGGTTAGGCTTAGGGTACGGGTTAGGGTTAGTGTTAGGGTTAGGGTTAGCGTATGAGTTAGGGTTAGGTTACGGGTTAGGGTTAGGGTTAGGGTACGGGTTAGGGTTAGGTTTAGGTGTTAGGGTTAGGGTTAGGGTTAGGGTTAGGGTACGGGTTAGGTTTAGGTTTAGGGTACGGGTTAGGGTTAGGGTTACTCTTAGGGTTAGGGTTAGCGTACGTGTTAGGGTGAGGGTTAGGTTTAGGGTTAGGTTTAGGGTACGGGTTAGTGTTAGAGTACGGTTTAGGGTTAGGGTTAGGGTTAGGGTTAGAGTTAGGTTCAGGAAAGGGTTAGGGTTAGGGTTAGGGTTAGGGTTAGGGTACGGGTTAGGTTTAGGGTACGGTTTAGGGTACGGGTTAGGGTTAGGGTACGGTTAGGGTTAGGTTTAGGAAAGAGTTAGGGTTAGGGTTAGGGTACGGGTTAGGGTTAGGGTTAGGGGTAGGGTTAGGGTTAGGGTATGGGTTAGGGTTAGGGTACGGGTTAGGGTTAGGGTATGGGTTAGGGTTAGTGTTAGGGTTAGGGTTAGGGTTAGGGTACGGGTTAGTGTTAGCTTTAGGGTTAGGATTAGGGTTAGGGTTAGGTTTAGGTTACGGGTTAGGGTTAAGGTTTAGGGTTAGGGTTAGGTTTAGGGTACGGGTTAGGGTTAGGGTTAGGGTTAGGGTTAGGGTACGGGTTACTGTTAGGGTTAGGGTTAGGATTAGGGTTAGGGTTAGGGTTAGGGTACGGGTTAGGTTATGTGTTAGGGTTAGGGTTAGGGTACGGGTTAGGGTTAGGGTTAGGTTTAGGATTAGGTTTAGGGTTAGGATACGGGTTAGGGTACGGGTTAGTGTTAGAGTTATGGTTAGGGTTAGGGTAAGGGTTAGGTTTAGGGTTAGGGTTAGGGTTAGGTTACGGGTCAGGGTTAGGGTTAGGGTTAGGGTTAGGGTACGGGTTAGTGTTAGGGTTAGGGTTAGGATTAGGGTGAGGGTTAGGTTTAGGGTACGGGTTAGGGTTAGTGTTAGGGTTAGGGTACGGGTTAGTGTTAGGGTTAGGGTTAGGATTAGGGTTAGGGTTAGGATAAGGATACGGGTTCGGTTAAGGGTTAGGGTTAGGGTTAGGGTTAGGGTTAGGGTTAGGGTACGGGTTAGGGTTAGGGTACGGGTTAGGGTTAGGTTTAGGGTTAGGTTTAGGGTACGGGTTAGGGTTAGGGTACCGATTAGGGTTAGGCTTAGGGTACGGGTTAGTGTTATGGTTAGAGTTAGGATTAGGCTTAGGGTTAGGTTTAGGGTACGGGTTAGGGTTAGGGTTAGGGTTAGGGTACGGGTTAGTGTTAG
>JAVLSZ010000035.1:6000000-6007500 GCA_032313775.1 Urocyon cinereoargenteus
TAGGGTACGGGTTAGGGTTAGTGTTAGGGTTAGGGTTAGGATTAGGTTGAGGGTTAGGGTTAGGGTACGGGTTAGTGTTAGGGTTAGGGTTAGGGTTAGGGTACGTGTTAGGGTTAGGGTACGGGTTAGGGTTAGGGTACAGGTTAGGGTTAGGGTTAGGGTACTTGTTAGAGTTAGGGTTAGGGGTTAGGGTTAGGGTTAGGATACCGGTTAGGGTTAGTGTTAGGTTTAGGGTTAGCGTACGAGTTAGGGTTAGGGTACGGGTTAGGGTTAGGGTTAGGGTACGGGTTAGGGTTAGGGTTAGGGTTAGGTTTAGGGGTTAGGGTTAGGGTTAGGATTAGGGTTAGGGATAGGATAAGGGTACGGGTTCGGTTAAGGGTTAGGGTTAGGGTTAGGGTTAGCGTACGGGTTAGGGTTAGGGTACGGGTTAGGGTTAGGTTTAGGGTTAGGTTTAGGGTACGGGTTAGGGTTAGGGTACGGATTAGGGTTAGGTTTAGGGTACGGGTTAGTGTTAGGGTTAGAGTTAGGATTAGGGTTAGGGTTAGGTTTAGGGTACGGGTTAGGGTTAGGGTTAGGTTACGGGTTAGTGTTAGGGTTAGGGTTAGGATTAGGTTTAGGGTTAGGGTTAGGGTACGGGTTAGGTAGAGGGTTAGGGTTAGGGTTAGGTTACGGGTTAGGGTTAGGGTTAGGGTTAGGGTACGGGTTAGGTTTAGGTTTAGGGTTAGGGTTAGGGTTAGGGTACGGATTAGTGTTAGGGTTAGGGTAAGGGTTAGGGTATGGGTTAGGGTTAGGGTTAGGTTTAGGGTTAGGTTTAGGGTACGGGTTAGGGTTAGGGTTAGGGTTAGGGTTAGGGTACTCGTTAGGGTACGGGTTAAGGTTAGGGTACGGGTTGGTGTAAGGGTTAGGGTACGGGTTAGGGTTAGGGTTAGAGTTAGTGTTAGGGTACGGGTTAGGGTTAGGGTACGGGTTAGGTTTAGGGTTAGGGTTAGGGTTAGGGTTAGGTTTAGGTTACGGGTTAGGTTTAGGGTACGGGTTATCGTTAGGGTTATTGTACGGGTTAGGGTTAGGGTTAGGGGTTAGGGTTAGGGTTAGGGTTAGGGTTAGGGTTAGGGTACGGGTTAGGGTTAGGGTACGGGTTAGGTTTAGGGTTAGGGTACGGGTTAGGGTTATGGTAGGTGTTAGGGTTAGGGTACGGGTTAGGGTTAGGATTAGGGTACTTGTTAGAGTTAGGGTTAAAGGTTAGGGTTAGGGTTAGGGTTAGGCTTAGGGTACGGGTTAGGGTTAGGGTTAGGGGTTAGGGTTAGGGTTAGGGTTAGGGTTAGGGTTAGGGTACGGGTTAGGGTTAGGGTTAGGGGTTAGGGTTAGGGTTAGGGTTAGGGTTAGGGTTAGGGTTAGGGTACGGGTTAGGGTTAGGTTACGGGTTAGGGTTAGGGTTAGGGTACGGGTTAGGGTTAGGTTTAGGTGTTAGGGTTAGGGTTAGGGTTAGGGTTAGGGTACGGGTTAGGTTTAGGTTTAGGGTACGGGTTAGGGTTAGGGTTACTCTTAGGGTTAGGGTTAGCGTACGTGTTAGGGTGAGGGTTAGGTTTAGGGTTAGGTTTAGGGTACGGGTTAGTGTTAGGGTACGTTTTAGGGTTAGGGTTAGGGTTAGGGTTAGAGTTAGGTTCAGGAAAGGGTTAGGGTTAGGGTTAGGGTTAGGGTTAGGGTACGGGTTAGGGTTAGGGTACGGTTTAGGGTACGGGTTAGGGTTAGGGTACGGTTAGGGTTAGGTTTAGGAAAGAGTTAGGGTTAGGGTTAGGGTACGGGTTAGGGTTAGGGTTAGGGGTAGGGTTAGGGTTAGGGTATGGGTTAGGGTTAGGGTACGGGTTAGGGTTAGGGTATGGGTTAGGGTTAGTGTTAGGGTTAGGGTTAGGGTTAGGGTACGGGTTAGTGTTAGCTTTAGGGTTAGGATTAGGGTTAGGGTTAGGTTTAGGTTACGGGTTAGGGTTAAGGTTTAGGGTTAGGTTTAGGTTTAGGGTACGGGTTAGGGTTAGGGTTAGGGTTAGGGTTAGGGTACGGGTTACTGTTAGGGTTAGGGTTAGGATTAGGGTTAGGGTTAGGGTTAGGGTACGGGTTAGGTTATGTGTTAGGGTTAGGGTTAGGGTACGGGTTAGGGTTAGGGTTAGGTTTAGGATTAGGTTTAGGGTTAGGATACGGGTTAGGGTACGGGTTAGTGTTAGAGTTATGGTTAGGGTTAGGGTAAGGGTTAGGTTTAGGGTTAGGGTTAGGGTTAGGTTACGGGTCAGGGTTAGGGTTAGGGTTAGGGTTAGGGTACGGGTTAGTGTTAGGGTTAGGGTTAGGATTAGGGTGAGGGTTAGGTTTAGGGTACGGGTTAGGGTTAGTGTTAGGGTTAGGGTACGGGTTAGTGTTAGGGTTAGGGTTAGGATTAGGGTTAGGGTTAGGATAAGTGTACGGGTTCGGTTAAGGGTTAGGGTTAGGGTTAGGGTTAGGGTTAGGGTTAGGGTTAGGGTACGGGTTAGGGTTAGGGTACGGGTTAGGGTTAGGTTTAGGGTTAGGTTTAGGGTACGGGTTAGGGTTAGGGTACCGATTAGGGTTAGGCTTAGGGTACGGGTTAGTGTTATGGTTAGAGTTAGGATTAGGCTTAGGGTTAGGTTTAGGGTACGGGTTAGGGTTAGGGTTAGGGTTAGGGTACGGGTTAGTGTTAGGGTTAGGGTTAGGAATACGGTTAGGGTTAGGGTTAGGGTACGGGTTAGGTTAAGGGTTAGGGTTAGGGTCAGGGTTAGGGTTAGGGTTAGGGTACGGGTTAGGGTTCGGGTTAGGGTTAGGGTTAGGTTTAGGGTGAGGGTACGGGTAAGGGTTCGGGTTAGGGTTAGGGTTTGGGTACGGGTTAGAGTTAGGGTACGGTTAAGGGTTAGGGTTAGGGTACTGGTTAGGGTTAGGGTAAGGGTACGGGTACGGGTTAGGGTTAGGGTTAGGGTACGGGTTAGGGTTAGGGTTAGGTTTAGGGTACGGTTTAGGGTTAGGGTTAGGTGTTAGGGTTAGGGTATGGGTTAGGGTTAGGGTTAGGGTACGGGTTAGGGTACGGGGTAGGGTACGGGTTAGGGTTAGGGTTAGAGTTAGGGTTAGGGTACGGGTTAGGGTTAGGGTACGAGTTAGGGTTAGGGTTAGGGTACGGGTTAGGGTTAGGGTTAGGGTTAGGGTTAGGGTTAGGGTTAGGGTACGGGTTAGGTTTAGGGTACGGGTTAGGGTTAGGGTTATTGTACAGGTTAGGGTTAGGGTTAGGGGTTAGGGTTAGGTTTAGGGTTAGGGTTAGGGTACGGGTTAGGGTTAGGGTATGGGTTAGGGTTAGGGTTAGGGTACGGGTTAGGGTTAGGGTTAGGTTTAGGATTAGGGTTAGGGTTAGGATACGGGTTAGGGTACGGGTTAGTTTTGGGGTTAGGGTTAGGGTTAGGTTACGGGTTAGGGTTAGGTTTAGGGTTAGGGTTAGGTTACGGGTTAGGGTAAGGGTTAGGGTACGGGTTAGGTTAAGTGTTAGGGTTAGGGTTAGTGTACGGGTTAGGGTTAGGGTTAGGTTTAGGATTAGGGTTAGGGTTAGGATACGGGTTAAGGTACGGGTTAGTTTTGGGGTTAGGGTTAGGGTTAGGTTACGGGTTAGGGTTAGGGTTAGGGTTAGGGTTAGGTTACGGGTTAGGGTTAGGGTTAGGGTTGGGGTTAGGGTACGAGTTATTGTTAGGGTTAGGGTTAGGATTAGGATTAGGGTTAGGGTTAGTTTTAGGGTACGGGTTAGGGTTAGTGTTAGGGTTAGGGTACGTGTTAGTGTTAGGGTTAGGGTTAGGGTTAGGGTTAGGTTACGGGTTAGGGTTAGGGTATGGGTTAGGGTTATGTTTAGGATTAGGTTTAGGGTACGGGTTAGGGTTAGGGTACGGATTAGGGTTAGGGTTAGGGTACGGGTTAGTGTTAGGGTTAGAGTTAGGATTAGGGTTAGGGTTAGGTTTAGGGTACGGTTTAGGGTTAGGGTTAGGGTTAGGGTTAGGGTACGTGTTAGTGTTAGGGTTAGGGTTAGGATTAGGTTTAGGGTTAGGGTTAGGGTACGGGTTAGGTTAAGGGTTAGGGTTAGGGTTAGGTTTAGGGTTAGGGTTAGGGTACAGGTTGGGTTCGGGTTAGGGTTAGGGTTAGGGTACGGGTTAGAGTTAGGGTACGGGTTAGGGTTAGGGTTAGGGTACTGGTTAGGGTTAAGGTAAGGGTACGGATTAGGGTTAGGGTTAGGGTACGGGTTAGAGTTAGGGTTAGGTTTAGGGTACGGTTTAGGGTTAGTGTTAGGTGTTAGGGTTAGGGTATGGGTTAGGGTTAGGGTTAGGGTACGGGTTAGGGTACGGGGTAGGGTACGGGTTAGGGTTAGTGTTAGAGTTAGTGTTAGGGTATGGGTTAGGGTTAGGTTACGAGTTAGGGTTAGGGTTAGGGTACGGGTTAGGTTTAGGGTTAGGGTTAGGGTACGGGTTAGGTTTAGGGTTAGGGGTTAGGGTTAGGGTTAGTGTTAGGGTACGGGTTAGGGTTAGGGTATGGGTTAGGGTTAGGGTTAGGGTAAGTGTTAGGGTTAGGGTACGGGTTAGGTTTAGGGTTAGGGTTAGGGTACGGGTTAGGTTAAGGGTTAGGGTTAGGGTTAGGTTTAGGGTTAGGGTTAGGGTACAGGTTAGGGTTCGGGTTAGTTTTAGGGTTAGGGTACGGGTTAGAGTTAGGGTACGGGTTAGGGTTAGGGTTAGGGTACTGGTTAGGGTTAAGGTAAGGGTACGGGTTAGGGTTAGGGTTAGGGTTAGGGTTAGGATTAGGGTTAGGTATAGGATAAGGGTACGGGTTTGGTTAAGGGTTAGGGTTAGGGTTAGGGTTAGCGTACGGGTTAGGGTTAGGGTACGGGTTAGGGTTAGGTTTAGGGTTAGGTTTAGGGTACGGGTTAGGGTTAGGGTACGGATTAGGGTTAGGGGTAGGGTACGGGTTAGAGTTAGGGTTAGGTTTAGGTTACGGTTTAGGGTTAGGGTTAGGTGTTAGGGTTAGGGTATGGGTTAGGGTTAGGGTTAGGGTACGGGTTAGGGTACGGGGTAGGGTACGGGTTAGGGTTAGTGTTAGAGTTAGTGTTAGGGTATGGGTTAGGGTTAGGTTACGAGTTAGGGTTAGGGTTAGGGTACGGTTTAGGGTTAGGGTACGGGTTAGGGTTAGGGTACGGGTTAGGTTTAAGGTTAGGGGTTAGGGTTAGGGTTAGTGTTAGGTTACGGGTTAGGGTTAGGGTATGGGTTAGGGTTAGGGTTAGGGTACGTGTTAGGGTTAGGGTACGGGTTAGGTTTAGGGTTAGGGTTAGGGTACGGGTTAGGTTAAGGGTTAGGGTTAGGGTTAGGTTTAGGGTTAGGGTTAGGGTACAGGTTAGGGTTCGGGTTAGGTTTAGGGTTAGGGTACGGGTTAGAGTTAGGGTACGGGTTAGGGTTAGGGTTAGGGTACTGGTTAGGGTTAAGGTAAGGGTACGGGTTAGGTTTAGGGTTAGGGTTAGGGTTAGGATTAGGGTTAGGTATAGGATAAGGGTACGGGTTCGGTTAAGGGTTAGGGTTAGGGTTAGGGTACGGGTTAGGGTTAGGGTTAGGGTACGGGTTAGTGTTAGGGTTAGGTTTAGGATTAGGTTTAGGGTTAGGGTTAGGGTACGGGTTAGGTTAAGTGTTAGGGTTAGGTTTAGGGTTAGGGTTAGGGTTAGGGTACGGGTTAGGGTTAGGGTTAGGGTTAGGGTACGGGTTAGGGTTAGGTTTAGGGTTAGGGTTAGGTTTAGGGTACAGGTTAGGGTTAGGGTTAGGGTAAGGGTTAGGGTACGGGTTAGGGTTAGGGTTAGGTTTAGGGTACGGGTTAGGGTTAGGGTTAGGGTTAGTGTACTGGTTAGGGTACGGGTTAAAGTTAGGGTACGGGTGGGTGTAAGGTTTAGGGTACGGGTTAGGGTTAGGGTTAGAGTTAGCGTTAGGGTACGGGTTAGGGTTAGGGTACGAGTTAGGGTTAGGGTTAGGGTTAGGGTTAGGGTTAGGTTTAGGGTACGGGTTAGGTTTAGGGTACGGGATATCGTTAGGGTTATTGTACGGGTTAGGGTTAGGGTTAGGGGTTAGGGTTAGGTTTAGAGTTAGGGTTAGGGTTAGGGTACGGGTTAGGGTTAGGGTTAGGGTACGGGTTAGGTTTAGAGTACGTGTTAGGGTTAGGGTACGGGTTAGGGTTAGGATTAGGGTACTTGTTAGAGTTAGGGTTAAGGGTTAGGGTTAGGGTTAGGCTTAGTGTACGGGTTAGGGTTAGTGTTAGGGTTAGGGTTAGCGTATGAGTTAGGGTTAGGGTACGGGTTAGGGTTAGGGTTAGTGTACGGGTTAGGGTTAGGTTTAGGGGTTAGGGTTAGGGTTAGGGTTAGGGTACGGGTTAGGTTTAGGGTACGGGTTAGGGTTAGGTTACGGGTTAGTGTTAGGGTTAGGGTTAGGATTAGGGTTAGGTTTAGGGTTAGGGTATGGGTGAGGTTAAGGGTTAGGGTTAGGGTTAGGCTTAGGGTTAGGGTTAGGGTACAGGTTAGGGTTCGGCTTAGGGTTAGGGTTAGGGTACGGGTTAGAGTTAGGGTACGGGTTAGGGTTAGGGTTAGGGTACTGGTTAGGATTAGGGTAAGGGTACGGGTTAGGGTTAGGGTTAGGTTTAGGTTACGGTTTAGGGTTAGGGTTAGGTGTTTGGGTTAGGGTATGGGTTAGGGTTAGGGTTAGGGTACGGGTTAGGGTATGGGGTAGGGTACGGGTTAGGGTTAGGGTTAGAGTTAGGGTTAGGGTACGGGTTAGGGTTAGGGTACGAGTTAGGCTTAGGGAAAGGGTACGGTTTAGGTTTAGGGTTAGGTTTAGGGTTAGGGTACGGGTTAGGTTTAGGGTACGGGTTAGGGTTAGGGTTATTGTACAGGTTAGGGTTAGGGTTAGGGTTAGGGTTAGGTTTAGGGTACGGTTTAGGTTTAGGGTTAGGTGTTAGGGTTAGGGTATGGGTTAGGGTTAGGTTTAGGGTACGGGTTAGGGTACGGGGTAAGGTACGGGTTAGGGTTAGGGTTAGAGTTAGGGTTAGGGTACGGGTTAGGGTTAGGGTACGAGTTAGGGTTAGGGTTAGCGTACGGTTTAGGGTTAGGGTTAGGGTTAGGGTTAGGGTACGGGTTAGGTTTAGGGTACGGGTTAGGGTTAGGGTTATTGTACAGGTTAGGGTTAGGGTTAGGGGTTAGGGTTAGGGTTAGGGTACGTGTTAGGGTTAGGGTACAGGTTAGGGTTAGGATATGGGTTAGGGTACGGGTTAGGGTACTTGTTATAGTTAGGGTTAGGTGTTAGGGTTAGGGTTAGGTTTAGGGTACGGGTTAGGGTTAGGGTTAGGGTTAGGGTACGGGTTAGTTTTAGGGTTAGGGTTAGGATTAGGGTTAGGGTTAGGGTTAGGGTACGGGTTAGGTTAAGTGTTAGGGTTAGGGTTAGGGTATGGGTT
>JAVLSZ010000035.1:6025000-6032500 GCA_032313775.1 Urocyon cinereoargenteus
AGTTAGGGTTAGGGTACGGGTTAGGGTTAGGGTACGAGTTAGGGTTAGGGTTAGGGTACGGTTTAGGGTTAGGGTTAGGTTTAGGGTTAGGGTACGGGTTAGGTTTAGGGTACGGGTTAGGGTTAGGGTTATTGTACAGGTTAGGGTTAGGGTTAGGGGTTAGGGTTAGGGTTAGGGTACGTGTTAGTGTTAGGGTACGGGTTAGGGTTAGGATATGGGTTAGGGTACGGGTTAGGGTACTTGTTATAGTTAGGGTTAGGGGTTAGGGTTAGGGTTAGGTTTAGGGTTAGGGTTAGGGTTAGGGTTAGGAAAGGGTTAGGGTAAGGGTTAGGGTTAGGTTTAGGGTACGGGTTGGGGTTAGTGTTAGGGTTAGGGTACGGGTTAGTGTTAGGGTTAGGGTTAGGATTAGGGTTAGGTTTAGGGTTAGGGTACGGGTTAGGTTTAGGGTTAGGTTTTGGATTAGGGTTAGGGTTAGGATACGGGTTAGGGTACGGGTTAGTGTTCCTGTTAGGGTTAGGGTTAGGGTACGGGTTAGGGTTAGGGTTAGGGTTAGGTTACGGGTTAGGGTTAGGGTTAGTGTTAGGGTTAGGGTACGGGTTAGTGTTAGGGTTAGGGTTAGGATTAGGGTTAGGGTTAGGTTTAGGGTACGGGTTAGGGTTAGGTTTAGGGTTAGGGTACGGGTTAGTGTTAGGGTTAGGATTAGGATTAGGGTTAGGGTTAGGATAAGGGTACGGGTTCGGTTAAGGGTTAGGGTTAGGGTTAGGGTTAGCGTACGGGTTAGGGTTAGGGTACGGGTTTGTGTTAGGTTTAGGGTTAGGTTTAGGGTACGGGTTAGGGTTAGGGTACGGATTAGGGTTAGGGTTAGGGTACGGGTTAGTGTTAGGGTTAGAGTTAGGATTAGGGTTAGGGTTAGGTTTAGGGTACGGGTTAGGTTTAGGGTTGGTGTTAGGGTACGGGTTAGTGTTAGGGTTAGGGTTAGGATTAGGGTTAGTGTTAGGGTTAGGGTACGGGTTAGGTTAAGGGTTAGGGTTAGTGTTAGGGTTAGTGTTAGGGTTAGGGTACGGCTTAGGGTTAGGGTTAGGTTTAGGGTTAGGGTTAGGGTACGGGTTAGGGTTAGGGTACGGGTTAGGGTTAGGGTACGGGTTAGGGTTAGGGTTAGGGTACTTGTTAGAGTTAGGGTTAGGGGTTAGGGTTAGGGTTAGGCTTAGGGTACGGGTTAGGGTTAGTGTTAGGTTTAGGGTTAGCGTACAAGTTAGGGTTAGGGTACGGGTTAGTGTTAGGGTTAGGGGTAGGTTTAGGGTTAGGGTACGGGTTAGGGTTAGGGTACGGGTTAGGGTTAGGGTACGGGCTAGGGTTAGTGTTAGGGTTAGGGTTAGGGTACGGGTTAGTGTTAGGGTTAGGGTTAGGATTAGGTTTAGGGTTAGGTTTAGGGTACGGGTTAGGGTTAAGGTTTAGGGTAATGGTTAGGTTTAGGGTACGGGTTAGGGTACGGGTTAGGGTTAGGTTTAGGGTACGGGTTAGTGTTAGGGTTAGGGTTAGGATTAGGGTTAGGGTTAGGGTTAGGGTACAGGTTAGGTTAAGTGTTAGGGTTAGGGTTAATGTACGGGTTAGGGTTAGGGTTAGGTTTAGGATTAGGGTTAGGGTTAGGATACGGGTTAGGGTACGGGTTTGTGTTATGGTTAGGGTTAGGGTTAGGGTACGGTTAGGGTTAGGTTTAGGGTTAGGTTTTGTTACGGGTTATGGTTAGGGTTAGGGTTAGGGTTAGGGTACGGGTTAGGGTTAGGTTTAGGGTACGAGTTAGTATTAGGGTTAGGGTTAGGATTAGGGTTAGGGTTAGGTTTAGGGTACGGGTTAGGGTTAGTGTTAGGGTTAGGGTACGGGTTAGTGTTAGGGTTAGGGTTAGGATTAGGGTTAGGATTAAGATAAGGGTACGGGTTCGGTTAAGGGTTAGGGTTAGGGTTAGGGTTAGGGTACGGGTAGGGTTAGGGTACGGGTTAGGGTTAGGTTTAGGGTTAGGTTTAGGGTACGGGATAGGGTTAGGGTACGGATTAGGGTTAAGGTTAGGGTACGGGTTAGTGTTTGGTTAGAGTTAGGATTAGGGTTAGGGTTAGGATTAGGGTACGGGTTAGGTTTAGGGTTAGAGTCAGGGTACGGATTAGTGTTAGTGTTAGGGTTAGGATTAGGGTTAGGGTTAGGGTTAGGGTACGGGTTAGGTTAAGGGTTAGGGTTAGGGTTAGGGTTAGGTTTAGGGTACGGGTTAGGGTTCGGGTTAGGGTTAGGGTTAGGTTTAGTGTGAGGGTATGGGTTAGGGTTCGGGTTAGGGTTAGGGTTAGGGGTAGGGTAGGGTTAGGGTACGGGTTAGGTTTAGGGTACGGGTTAGGGTTAGGGTTAGGGTTAGGGTTAGGGTACGGGTTAGGGTTAGGGTTAGGGTTAGGGTACGGGTTAGTGATACCGTTAGGGTTAGGGTTAGGGTACGGGTTAGGCTTAGGTTTAGGGTTAGGGTTAGGGTACGGGTTAGGTTTAGGTTAGGGTTAGGGTTAGGGTTAGGGTACGGGCTAGGTTTAGGGTTAGGGTTAGGGTTAGGGTTACGGTATGGGTTAGGGTACGGGTTAGGGTTAGGCTTTGGGTTAGCGTACGGGTTAGGTTTAGTGTACGGTTAGGGTACGGGTTAGGGTTAGGGTACGGGTTAGGGTTAGGGTTAGGGGTTAGGGTTAGGGTTAGGGTTAGCGTTAGGGTACGGTTTAGGGTTAGGGTACGGGTTAGGGTTAGGGATAGGTTACGGGTTAGGGTGAGGGTACGTGTTAGGGTTAGGTTATGGGTTAGGTTTAAAGTTAGGGTACGTGTTTGGGTTAGGGTTAGTAGTTAGGTTTAAGGTTAGGGTTAGGGTACGGGTTAGGGTTTGGGTTAGGGTTAGCGTACGAGTTAGGGTTAGGGTACGGGTTAGGGTTAGGGTTAGGGTTAGGTTTAGGGTTAGTGTTAGCGTACGTGTTAGGGTTAGGGTACAGGTTAGGTTTAGGGTTAGGGGTTAGGGTTAGGTTTAGGGTTAGGGTTAGGTTACGGGTTAGGGTTAGGGCACGGGTTAGGGTTAGGGTTAGGGTTAGGGTTAGGGTTAGGGTTAGCGTAACGGTTAGGGTTAGGGTTAGGTTTAGGGTTAGTGTACGGGTTAGGGTTAGGGTTAGGAAAGGGTTAGAGTTAGGGTTAGGGTTAGGGTTAGGGTTAGGGTTAGGGTTAGGGTACGGGTTAGGGTTAGTGTTTGTGTTAGGGTTAGGTTTAGGTTAGGGTTAGGGGTTAGGGTTAGTGTACGGGTTAGGGTTAGGGTTAGGGTTAGGGTTATGTTTAGGGTACGTGTTAGGGTTAGGGTTATGGTAAGGGTTAGGGTTAGGGTACGGGTTAGGGTACGGGTTAGTGTTAGGGTACGGGTCAGGGTACAGGTTAGGGTTAGTGTTTGTGTTAGGGTTAGGGTTAGGTTAGGGTTAGGGGTTAGGTTTAGTGTACGGGTTAGGGTTAGGGTTAGGGTTAGGGTTATGTTTAGGGTACGGGTTAGGGTTAGGGTTAGGGTTAGGGTTAGGGTACGGATTTGGGTTAGGGTTAGGTTTAGTGTTAGGGTTAAAGTACGGGGTATGGTTAGGGTTAAGGTTAGGGTTAGGGTTAGGTGTTAGGTGTTAGTGTTAGGGTAAGGGTTATGGATAGGGTTAGGGTACGGGTTAGGGTTAGGGTTAGGGTTAGCGTTAGGGTACGGTTTAGGGTTAGGGTACGGGTTAGGGTTAGGGATAGGGTACAGGTTAGGGTGAGGGTACGTGTTAGGGTTAGGGTACGGGTTAGGTTTAAGGTTAGGGTACGTGTTAGGGTTAGGGTTAGTAGTTAGGGTTAGGGTTAGGGTTAGGGTATGGGTTAGGGTTAGGGTTAGGGTTAGGGTACGGGTTACGGTTAGGGTACGGTTTAGGGTTAGGGTTAGGGTACAGGTTAGGTTTAGGGTTAGGGGATAGGGTTAGGGTTAGGGTTAGGGTAAGGTTACGGGTTAGGGTTAGGGTACGGGTTAGGGTTAGGGTACGGATTAGGGTTAGGGTTAGTGTTTGTGTTAGGGTTAAAGTACGGGTTAGGTTTAGGGTTAGGGCTAGGGTTAGGGTACGGGTTAGGGTACGAGTTAGCGTTAGAGTTAGGGTTGGGTACGGGTTAGGGTTAGAGTTAGGGTTCGGGTTGGGGTTAGGGTTATGGTACTGGTTAGGGTTAGAGTTAGTGTTAGGGTAAGGGTTAGGGAACGGGTTAGGGTTAGGGTTAGGTTTAGGGTTAGGTTTAGGGCACGGGATAGGGTTAGGTTTAGGGTAAGGGTTAGGTTTAGGGTACGGGTTAGGGTACGGTTTAGGGTTAGGGTACGGGTTAGGATTAGTGTTAGGGTTAGGGTTAGGGCATGGGTTAGGGTTAGGCTACCAGTTAGGGTTAGGGTACGGGTTAGGGTTAGGCTTAGTGTACGGGTTAGGGTTAGGGTTAGTGGTTAGCGTTAGGGTTAGGGTTAGGGTACGGGTTAGGGTTAGGGTACGGGTTAGGGTTAGGGTTAGGTTTAGGGTATGGTTTAGGGTTAGGGTACGGGTTAGGATTAGGGTTAGGGTACGGGTCAGGGTTAGGGTTGGGGTTTAGGGTTAGGGTTACGGTTAGGGTTAGGGTTAGGGTTAAGGTTAGGGTTAGGTTACGGGTTAGGGTTAGGGTTAGGGTTAGGGTAAGTGTTAGGGTTAGGGTTAGGGTTAGCGTACGGGTTAGGGTTAGGGTTAGGGTTAGGGTACGGGTTAGGCTTAGTGTACGGGTTAGGTTTAGGGTTAGGGTTAGGGTTAGGGTTAGGGTTAGGAAAGGGTTAGTGTCAGGGTTAGGGTTAGGGTTAGGGTACGGGTTAAGGTTAGGGTTAGGGTACGGGTTATGTTTAGGTTTAGGTTTAGGGTACGGGTTAGGGTTAGGGTACGGGTTAGGGTTAGGGTTAGGGTTAGGGTTAGGGGTTAGTGTTAGGGTAGGGTTAGGGTTAGGGTTAGGGTACGGGTTAGGGTACGTGATAGGGTTAGGGTTAGGGTTAGGGTACGGGTTAGGGTTAGGGTTAGGGTTAGGGTTAGGGTTGGGGTTAGGGTTAGGGTCCATGTTAGGGTTAGGGTTAGGGTTAGGGCAAGGTTTAGGGTACGGGTTAGGAGTAGGGTTAGGTTTACGGTACGGTTTAGGGTTAGGTTTAGGGTTAGGGTTAGGGTACGGGTTAGGGTTAGGGTTAGGTTTAGGATACGGGTTAGGAGTAGGGTTAGGTTTACGGTACGGTTTAGGGTTAGGTTTAGGCGTTTGGGTTAGGGTACGGGTTAGGTTTAGGGTTAGGTTTAGGGTTAGGGTACGGGTTAGGGTTAGGGTTAAGGTTAGTGTTAGGGTTAAAGTACGGATTAGGCTTAGTGTTAGGGTTAGGGTTAGGGTTAGGGGTTAGGGGTTAGGGTTAGGGTTAGGGTTACGGTTAGGGATAGGGTACGGGTTAGGGTACGAGTTAAGGTTAGGGTACGGGTTAGGGTACGGGTTAGGGTACGGGTTAGGGTTAGGGTTAGGGTTAGGGTACGGGTTAGGATTAGGGTTAGGGTTAGGGTAAGGGTTAGGGAACGGGTTAGGTTTTGGGTTATGGTTAGGGTTAGGTTTAGTGTACGGGTTAGGGTTAGGGTTAGGGTTAGGATTAGGGTTAGGGTACGGGTTAGGGTTAGGGTACGGGTGAGGGTACGGGTTAGGGTACGGTTTAGGGTTATGGTTAGGGTTAGGGTACGTGTTAGGGTTAGGTTACGGGTTAGGGTTAGGGTACGGGTTAGGGTACGGGTTAGGGTTAGGCTTTGGGTTAGCGTACGGGTTAGGTTTAGTGTACGGTTAGGGTACGGGTTAGGGTTAGGGTACGGGTTAGGGTTAGGGTTAGGGGTTAGGGTTAGGGTTAGGGTTAGCGTTAGGGTACGGTTTAGGGTTAGGGTACGGGTTAGGGTTAGGGATAGGTTACGGGTTACGGTGAGGGTACGTGTTAGGGTTATGTTATGGGTTAGGTTTAAGGTTAGGGTACGTGTTAGGGTTAGGGTTAGTAGTTAGGTTTAAGGTTAGGGTTAGGGTACGGGTTAGGGTTAGGGTTAGGGTTAGGGTTAGCGTACGAGTTAGGGTTAGGGTACGGGTTAGGGTTAGGGTTAGGGTTAGGGTTAGGGTTAGGGTTAGGTTTAGGGTTAGTGTTAGCGTACGTGTTAGGGTTAGGATACAGGTTAGGTTTAGGGTTAGGGGTTAGGGTTAGGGTTAGGGTTAGGGTTAGCGTAACGGTTAGGGTTAGGGTTAGGTTTAGGGTTAGTGTATGGGTTAGGGTTAGGTTTAGGAAAGGGTTAGGGTTAGGGTTAGGGTTAGGGTTAGGTTTAGGGTACGGGTTAGGGTTAGTGTTTGTGTTAGGGTTAGGTTTAGGTTAGGGTTAGGGGTTAGGGTTAGTGTACGGGTTAGGGTTAGGGTTAGGGTTAGGGTTATGTTTAGGGTACGAGTTAGGGTTAGGGTTATGGTAAGGGTTAGGGTTAGGGTACGGGTTAGAGTTAGGTTACGGGTCAGGGTACGGGTTAGGGTTAGTGTTTGTGTTAGGGTTAGGGTTAGGTTAGGGTTAGGGGTTAGGTTTAGTGTACGGGTTAGGGTTAGGGTTAGGGTTAGGGTTATGTTTAGGGTACGGGTTAGGGTTAGGGTTAGGGTTAGGGTTAGGGTACGGATTTGGGTTAGGGTTAGGTTTAGTCTTAGGGTTAAAGTACGGGTTATGGTTAGGGTTAAGGTTAGGGTAAGGGTTAGGTGTTAGGGGTTAGTGTTAGGGTAAGGGTTATGGATAGCGTTAGGGTACGGGTTAGGGTTAGGGTTAGGGTTAGCGTTAGGGTACGGTTTAGGGTTAGGGTACGGGTTAGGGTTAGGGATAGGGTACAGGTTAGGGTGAGGGTACGTGTTAGGGTTAGGGTACGGGTTAGGTTTAAGGTTAGGGTACGTGTTAGGGTTAGGGTTAGTAGTTAGGGTTAGGGTTAGGGTTAGGGTATGGGTTAGGGTTAGGGTTAGGGTTAGGGTACGGGTTACGGTTAGGGTACGGTTTAGGGTTAGGGTTAGGGTACAGGTTAGGTTTAGGGTTAAGGGATAGGGTTAGGGTTAGGGTAAGTTTACGGGTTAGGGTTAGGGTACGGGTTAGGGTTAGGGTTAGGGTGACGGTGAGGGTTAGGGTTAGCGTAAATGTTAGGGTTAGGGTTAGGTTTAGGGTTAGTGTACGGGTTAGGGTTAGGGTTAGGAAAGGGTTAGGGTTAGGGTTAGGGTTAGGGTTAGGGTTAGGGTTAGGGTTAGGGTACGGGTTAGGGTTAGTGTTAGTGTTAGGGTTAGGGTTAGGTTAGGGTTAGGGGTTAGTTTTAGTGTACGGGTTAGGGTTAGGGTTAGGGTTAGGGTTAGGGTACGGATTTGGGTTAGGGTTAGGTTTAGTGTTAGGGTTAAAGTACGGGTTAGGGTTAAGGTTAGGGT
>JAVLSZ010000035.1:6037500-6065000 GCA_032313775.1 Urocyon cinereoargenteus
ACGGGTTAGGGTTAGGGTTAGGGTTAAGGTTAGGTTTAGGTTTAGTGTTAGGGTTAAAGTACGTGTTAGGGTTAGGGTTAGGGTTAGGGTTAGGGTTAGGGTTAGGGGTTAGGGGTTAGTGTTAGGATAATGGTTAGGGTTAGGGTTAGGGTACGGGTTAGTGTACGAGTTAGGGTTAGGGTTAGGGTTAGCGTAAGGGTTAGGGTTAGTGTTAGGGTTCAGGTTGGGGTTAGGGTTAGGGTACGAGTTAGGGTTAGGGTTAGGGTTAGTGTAAGGGTCTTGTACGGGTTAGAGTACGGGTTAGGGTTAGGGTTAGGTTTAGGGTACGGTTAGGGATAGGGTTAGGGTACGGGTTAGGGTTAGGGTACGGTTTAGGGTACGGGTTAGGGTTAGGGTACGGGTTAGGGTACGGGTTAGGGTTAGGGGTAGGGCAAGGTTTAGGTTTAGGGTACCGGTTAGGTTTAGGGTATGGGTTAGGGTTAGGCTTAGGGTACGGGTTAGGGTTAGGGTTTGTGGTTACGTTTAGTGTTAGGGTACGGTTTAGTGTTAGGGTAAGGTTTAGGGTTAGGGTTAGGGTTAGGTTTAGGTTACGGGTTAGGGTTAGGGTACGGATTAGGGTTAGGGTTAGGGTACGCGTTAGTGTTAGGGTTAGGGTTAGGATTAGGGTTAGGGTTAGGTTTAGGGTACGGGTTAGGTTTAGGGTTAGGGTACGGTTTAGTGTTAGGGTTAGGGTTTGGATTAGGGTTAGGGTTAGGGTTAGGGTACGGGTTAGGTTAAGTGTTAGGGTTAGGGTTAGGGTTAGGGTACGGGTTAGGGTTCGGGTTCGGGTTCGGGTTAGGGTTAGGTTTAGGGTGAGGGTACGGGTTAGGGTTCGGGTTAGGGTTAGGGTTAGGGTACGGGTTAGAGTTAGAGTACGGGTTAGGGTTAGGGTTAAGGTACTGGTTAGAGTTAGGTTTAGGGTACGGGATAGGGTTAGTGTTAGGTTTAGGGTACGGTTTAGGGTTAGGTTTAGGGAACGGGTTAGGGTACGGGTTAGGGGTTAGGGTTAGGATATGGGTTAGGGTTAGGGTTAGGGTTAGGGTTAGGGTATGGGTTAGGGTTAGGGTTACGGTTAGTGTTAGGGTTAAAGTACGGGTTAGGGTTAGGGTTAGGGTTATGGTTATGGGTTAGGGGTTAGGGTTAGGTTTAGGGTTAGGGTTAGTGTACGGGTTAGTGTACGAGTTAGGGTTAGGGTTAGGGTTAGGGTACGGGTTAGGGTTAGTGTGAGGGTTAAGGTTAGGGTACGGGTTAGGTTTAGGGTTAGGGTAGGGGTTAGGGTACGGGTTAGGGTTAGGGTTAGGGGTAGGGTTAGGGTTAGGGTACGGTTTAGGGTTAGGGTACGTGTTAGGGTACGGTTTAGGGTTAGGGTTATGGTACGGTTTAGGGTTAGGGTACGGGTACGGGTTTTGGTTAGGGTACGGGTTAGGGTTAGAGTTAGGGTTAAGGTTAGGGTACTGGTTAGGGTACGGGTTAGGGTTAGGGTAAGTGTTAGGGTACGGGTTAGGGTACGGTTTAGGGTTAGGGTTAGAGTTAGGGTTAGGGTACGGTTTAGGGTTAGGGTATGGGTTAGGGTTAGGGTACGGGTTAGTTTTAGGGTTAGGGTTAGGGTTAAGTTACGGGTTAGGTTTAGGGTTAGGTTTAGGGTTAGGGTTAGGTTATGGGTTAGGGTTAGGGTTAGGGTACGGGTTAGGCTTAGGTTTAGGGTTAGGGTTAGGGTACGGGTTAGGTTTAGGTTAGGGTTAGGGCTAGGGTTTGGGTTAGGGTACAGTTTAGGTTTAGGGTTAGGGTTAGGGTTAGGGTTAGGGTACGGGTTAGGGTTAGGGTTAGGGTACGGGTTAGGGTTAGGGTTAGGGTTAGGGTTAGGGTACAGGTTAGGGTTAGGGTTAGAGTTAGGGTTAACAACGGGTAGGGTTAGGGTTAGGGTTAGGGTACGGGTTAGGGTTAGGGTACGTGTTAGGGTTAGGGTTAGGGTTAGGGGTTGGGGGTAGTGTTAGTGTAAGGGTTAGGGTTAGGGTTAGGGTTCGGGTTAGGGTACGAGTTAAGGTTAGGGTTAGGGTTAGGGTACGTGTTAGGGTTAGGGTTAGGGTTCGTGTTGGGTTTAGGGTTAGGGTACGGGTTAGGGTACGGGTTAGGGTTAGGGTAAGGGTTAGGGTACGGGTTAGGGTTAGGGTTAGGGTTAGGGTTAGGTTTAGGGTACGGGTTAGGGTACGGGTTAGGGTAAGGGTTAGGGTTAGGGTACGGGTTAGGTTACGTGTTAGGGTTAGGGTACGGGTTAGGGTACGGGTTAGGGTACGGGTTAGGGCAAGGTTTAGGGTTAGGGTACAGGTTAGGGTTAGGGTACGTGTTAGGGTTAGGGTACGGTTTAGGTTTAGGGTTAGGGTACGGTTTAGGGTTAGGGTTAGGGTTGGGCTTAGGGTGCGGGTAAGGGTTAGGGTTAGGTTTAGGGTACGGATTAGGGTTAGGTTTAGGGTTAGGGTTAGGGTACGGGTTAGGGTTAGAGTTAGGGTTAGGGTTCGGGTTAGGTTTAGGGTTAGGGTTAGGGTACGGGTTAGGGTTAGGGTACGGTTTAAGGTTAGGGTTAGGGTTAGGGTTAGGGTTAGGGTACAGGTTAGGGTTAGGGTTAGGGTTAGGGTACGGGTTAGGGTTAGGGTTAGGTTTAGGGTACGGGTTAGTAGTACGGTTAGGTTTAGGGTACGGTTTAGGGTTCGGTTTAGGGGTTAGGGTTAGGGTACGGGTTAGGGTTAGGGTTAGGTTTAGGGTTAGGGTACGGGTTAGGGTTGGGGTTAGGGTTAGTGTTAGGGTTAAAGTACGGATTAGGGTTAGTGTTAGGGTTAGGGTTAGGGTTAGGGGTTAGGGGTTAGGGTTAGGGTTACGGTTAGGGTTAGGGTACGGGTTAGGGTACGAGTTAAGGTTAGGGTTAGGGTTAGGGTACGGGTTAGGGTACGGGTTAGGGTTAGGGTTAGTGTTAGGGTACGGGTTAGGATTAGGGTTAGGGTTAGGGTAAGGGTTAGGGAACGGGTTAGGGTTAGGGTTATTGTTAGGGTTAGGTTTAGTGTACGGGTTAGGGTTAGGGTTAGGGTTAGGTTTAGGGTACGGGTTAGGGTACGGGTTAGGGTTAGGGTATGGGTGAGGGTACGGGTTAGGGTACGGGTTAGCGTTATGGTTAGGGTTAGGGTACGGGTTAGGGTTAGGGTACGGGTTAGGGTTAGGGTACGGGTTAGGGTATGGTTTAGGGTTAGGCTTTGGTTTAGCGTACGGGTTAGGTTTAGTGTACGGTTAGGGTACGGGTTAGGGTTAGGGTACGGGTTAGGGTTAGGGTTAGGGGTTAGGGTTAGGGTTAGGGTTAGCGTTAGGGTACGGTTTAGGGTTAGGGTACGGGTTAGGGTTAGGGATAGGGTACGGGTTAGGGTGAGGGTACGTGTTAGGGTTAGGGTATGGGTTAGGGTTAAGGTTAGGGTACGTGTTAGGTTTAGGGTTAGTAGTTAGGTTTAAGGTTAGGCTTAGGGTACGGGTTAGTGTTAGGGTTAGGGTTAGGGTACGGGTTACGGTTAGGGTACGGGTTAGGGTTAGGTTTAGGGTACAGGTTAGGTTGAGGGTTAGGGTTTAGGGTTAGGGTTAGGGTTAGGTTACGGGTTAGGGTTAGGGTACGGGTTAGGGTTAGGGTTAGGGTTAGGGTTAGGGTTAGCGTAACGGTTAGGGTTAGGGTTAGGTTTAGGGGTTAGGGTTAGGGTACGGGTTTGGTTTAGGGTTAGGTTTAGGGTTAGGGTACGGGTTAGGGTTAGGGTTAAGGTTAGTGTTAGGGTTAAAGTACGGATTAGGCTTAGTGTTAGGGTTAGGGTTAGGGTTAGGGGTTAGGGGTTAGGGTTAGGGTTAGGGTTACGGTTAGGGATAGGGTACGGGTTAGGGTACGAGTTAAGGTTAGGGTACGGGTTAGGGTACGGGTTAGGGTACGGGTTAGGGTTAGGGTTAGGGTTAGGGTACGGGTTAGGAGTAGGGTTAGGGTTAGGGTAAGGGTTAGGGAACGGGTTAGGGTTAAGGTTAGGGTTAGGGTTAAGGTACGGGTTAGGGTTAGGGTTAGGGTTAGGGTTAGAGTTAGGGTACGGGTTAAGGTTAGGTTTAGGTTTAGGGTTAGGGTTAGGGTACGGGTTAGGGTTAGGGTTAGGGTTAGGCGTAGGGATAGGGTA
The DNA here is from genome assembly GCA_032313775.1 of Urocyon cinereoargenteus. Classification (NCBI taxonomy): domain Eukaryota; kingdom Metazoa; phylum Chordata; class Mammalia; order Carnivora; family Canidae; genus Urocyon; species Urocyon cinereoargenteus. The sequence goes on from JAVLSZ010000035.1 coordinate 6,041,724, forward strand.
CGGGTTAGGTTTAGGGTGCGGGTTAGGGTTAGGGTTAGGGTACGGGTTAGGGTTAGTGTTAGGGTTAAGCTTAGGGTTAGGGTACGGGTTAGGGTTAGGGTTAGGGTTAGTGGTAGGGTTAGCGTACGGGTTAGGGTTAGGGTTCGTGTTAGGGTTAGCGTTAGGGTTAGGGTTAGAGTTAGGGTACGGGTTAGGGTTAGGGTACGGGTTAGGGTTAGGGTTAGGGTTAGGGTACGGGTTAGGGTTAGTGTACGGGTTAGGGTTAGGTTAGGGTTAGGGTTAGGGTTAGGGTTAGGAAAGGGTTAGTGTCAGGGTTAGGGTTAGGGTTAGGGTACGGGTTAAGGTTAGGGTTAGGGTACGGGTTATGTTTAGGTTTAGGGTTAGGGTACGGGTTAGGGTTAGGGTACGGGTTAGGGTTAGGGTTAGGGTTAGGGGTTAGTGTTAGGGTAAGGGTTAGGGTTAGGGTTAGGGTACGGGTTAGGGTACGTGTTAGGGTTAGGGTTAGGGTTAGGGTACGGGTTAGGGTTAGGGTTAGGGTTAGGGTTGGGGTTAGGGTTAGGGTACGTGTTAGGGTTAGGGTTAGGGTTAGGGTAAGGTTTAGGGTACGGGTTAGGAGTAGGGTTAGGTTTACGGTACGGTTTAGGGTTAGGTTTAGGGTTAGGGTTAGGGTACGGGTTAGGGTTAGGGTTAGGTTTAGGGTACGGGTTAGGAGTAGGGTTAGGTTTACGGTACAGTTTAGGGTTAGGTTTAGGGGTTAGGGTTAGGGTACGGGTTAGGTTTAGGGTTAGGTTTAGGGTTAGGGTACGGGTTAGGTTTAGGGTTAAGGTTAGTGTTAGGGTTAAAGTACGGATTAGGCTTAGTGTTAGGGTTAGGGTTAGGGTTAGGGGTTAGGGGTTAGGGTTAGGGTTAGGGTTACGGTTAGGGATAGGGTATGGGTTAGGGTACGAGTTAAGGTTAGGGTACGGGTTAGGGTACGGGTTAAGGTACGGGTTAGGGTTAGGGTTAGGGTTAGGGTACGGGTTAGGATTAGGGTTAGGGTTAGGGTAAGGGTTAGGGAACGGGTTAGGTTTTGGGTTATGGTTAGGGTTAGGTTTAGTGTACGGGTTAGGGTTAGGGTTAGGGTTAGGGTTAGGGTTAGGGTACGGGTTAGGGTTAGGGTACGGGTGACGGTACGGGTTAGGGTACGGTTTAGGGTTATGGTTAGGGTTAGGGTACGTGTTAGGGTTAGGTTACGGGTTAGGGTTAGGGTACGGGTTAGGGTACGGGTTAGGGTTAGGCTTTGGGTTAGCGTACGGGTTAGGTTTAGTGTACGGTTAGGGTACGGGTTAGGGTTAGGTTACGGGTTAGGGTTAGGGTTAGGGGTTAGGGTTAGGGATAGGGTTAGCTTTAGGGTACGGTTTAGGGTTAGGGTACGGGTTAGGGTTAGGGATAGGTTACGGGTTAGGGTGAGGGTACGTGTTAGGGTTAGGGTATGGGTTAGGTTTAAGGTTAGGGTACGTGTTAGGGTTAGGGTTAGTAGTTAGGTTTAAGGTTAGGGTTAGGGTACGGGTTAGGGTACGGGTTAGGGTTAGGGTTAGCGTACGAGTTAGGGTTAGGGTACGGGTTAGGGTTAGGGTTAGGGTTAGGGTTAGGGTTAGGTTTAGGGTTAGTGTTAGCGTACGTGTTAGGGTTAGGATACAGGTTAGGTTTAGGGTTAGGGTTTAGGGTTAGGGTTAGGTTACGGGTTAGGGTTAGGGCACGGGTTAGGGTTAGGGTTAGGGTTAGGGTTAGGGTTAGCGTAACGGTTAGGGTTAGGGTTAGGTTTAGGGTTAGTGTACGGGTTAGGGTTAGGGTTAGGAAAGGGTTAGGGTTAGGGTTAGGGCAAGCGTTAGGGTTAGGGTACGGGTTAGGGTTAGTGTTTGTGTTAGGGTTAGGTTTAGGTTAGGGTTAGGGGTTAGGGTTAGTGTACGGGTTAGGGTTAGGGTTAGGGTTAGGGTTAGGTTTAGGGTACGTGTTAGGGTTAGGGTTATGGTAAGGGTTAGGTTTAGGGTACGGGTTAGGGTACGGGTTAGTGTTAGGGTACGGGTCAGGGTACGGGTTAGGGTTAGTGTTTGTGTTAGGGTTAGGGTTAGGTTAGGGTTAGGGGTTAGGTTTAGTGTACGGGTTAGGGTTAGGGTTAGGGTTAGGGTTATGTTTAGGGTACGGGTTAGGGTTAGGGTTAGGGTTAGGGTTAGGGTTAGGTTACGGATTTGGGTTAGGGTTAGGTTTAGTGTTAGGGTTAAAGTACGGGTTATGGTTAGGGTTAAGGTTAGGGTTAGGGTTAGGTGTTAGGGGTTAGTGTTAGGGTAAGGGTTATGGATAGGGTTAGGGTACGGGTTAGGGTTAGGGTTAGGGTTAGCGTTAGGGTACGGTTTAGGGTTAGGGTACGGGTTAGGGTTAGGGATAGGGTACAGGTTAGGGTGAGGGTACGTGTTAGGGTTAGGGTACGGGTTAGGTTTAAGGTTAGGGTACGTGTTAGGGTTAGGGTTAGTAGTTAGGGTTAGGGTTAGGGTCAGGGTATGGGTTAGGGTTAGGGTTAGGGTTAGGGTACGGGTTACGGTTAGGGTACGGTTTAGGGTTAGGGTTAGGGTACAGGTTAGGTTTAGGGTTAGGGGATAGGGTTAGGGTTAGGGTTAGGGTAAGGTTACGGGTTAGGGTTAGGGTACGGGTTAGGGTTAGGGTTAGGGTGAGGGTGAGGGTTAGGGTTAGCGTAAATGTTAGGGTTAGGGTTAGGTTTAGGGTTAGTGTACGGGTTAGGGTTAGGGTTAGGAAAGGGTTAGGGTTAGGGTTAGGGTTAGGGTTAGGGTACGGGTTAGGGTTAGTGTTAGTGTTAGGGTTAGGGTTAGGTTAGGGTTAGGGGTTAGGTTTAGTGTACGGGTTAGGGTTAGGGTTAGGGTTAGGGTTAGGGTACGGATTTGGGTTAGGGTTAGGTTTAGTGTTAGGGTTAAAGTACGGGTTAGGGTTAAGGTTAGGGTTAGGGTTAGGGTTAGGTGTTAGGGGTTAGTGTTAGGGTCAGGGTTAGGGTTAGGGTTAGGGTACGGGTTAGGGTACGAGTTAGTGTTAGGGTTAGGGTTGGGTACGGTTTAGGGTTAGGGTTAGGGTTCGGGTTGGGGTTAGGGTTAGGGTACGGGTTAGGGTTAGGGTTAGGGTTAGGGTAAGGTTTAGGGTACGGGTTAGGGTTAGGGTTAGGGTTATGTTTAGGGTACGGGTTAGGGTTAGGGTTATAGTAAGGGTTAGGGTTAGGGTACGGGTTAGGGTACGGGTTAGTGTTAGGGTACGGGTCAGGGTACGGGTTAGGGTTAGGGTTAGGGTTAGGGTTAGGGCACGGGTTAGGGTTAGGGTACCGGTTAGGGTTAGGGTATGGGTTAGGGTTAGGCTTAGCGTACGGGTTAGGGTTAGGGATAGGGGTTAGCGTTAGTGTTAGGTTTAGGGTACGGTTTAGTGTTAGGGTACGGGTTAGTGTTAGGGTTAGGTTTAGGGTATTGGTTAGGGTTAGGGTACGGGTTAGTATTAGGGTTAGGGTACGGGTTAGGGTTAGGGTTGGGGGTTAGGGTTAGGGTTAGGGTTAGGGTTAGGGTTAGGGTTAGGGTACGGCTTAGGTTTAGGTTACGGGATATGGTTAGGGTTCGGGTTACGGTTAGCGTACGGGTTAGTGTTAGAGTTAGGGTTAGGGTACGGGTAAGGGTTAGGGTACGGGTTAGGGTTAGGGTTAGGAAAGGGTTAGGGTTAGGGTACGGGTTAGGGTTAGGGTACGGGTTAGGGTTAGGTTTAGGGTTAGGGTTAGGGTTAGGGTTAGGGTTAGCGTACGGGTTAGGGTTAGGGTTAGGGTTAGGGTACGGGTTAGGGTTAGTGTACGGGTTAGGGTTAGGGTTAGGGTTAGGTTTAGGGTTAGGAAAGGGTTAGTGTTAGGGTTAGGGTTAGGGTTAGGGTACGGGTTAAGGTTAGGGTTAGGGTACGGGTTATGTTTAGGTTTAGGTTTAGGGTACGGTTTAGGGTTAGGGTACGGGTTAGGGTTAGGGTTAGGTTTAGTGTTAGGGTTAGGGGACGGGTGAAGGTTAGGGTTAGGGTTAGGGGTAGGGGTAGGGAACGGGTTAGGGTTAAGGTACGGGTTAGGGTAGGGTTAGGGTACGGTTTATGGTTAGGGTTAAGGTTAGGGTTAGGTTACGGGTTAGGGTTAGGGTTAGGGTTAGGGTTAGGGTTAGGGTACGGGTTCGGGTTAGGGTACGGATTAGGGTTAGGGTTAGGGTTTGTGTTAGGGTTAAAGTACGGGTTAGGGTTAGGGTTAGGGTTAGGGTTAGGGTACGGGTTAGGGTACGAGTTAGCGTTAGAGTTAGGGTTGGGTACGGGTTAGGGTTAGAGTTTGGGTTCGGGTTGGGGTTAGGGTTATGGTACTGGTTAGGGTTAGAGTTAGTGTTAGGGTAAGGGTTAGGGAACGGGTTAGGGTTAGGGTTAGGTTTAGGGTTAGGTTTAGGGCACGGGTTAGTGTTAGGTTTAGGGTAAGGGTTAGGTTTAGGGTACGGGTTAGGGTACGGTTTAGGGTTAGGGTACGGGTTAGGATTAGTGTTAGGGTTAGGGTTAGGGCATGGGTTAGGGTTAGGCTACCAGTTAGGGTTAGGGTACGGGTTAGAGTTAGGCTTAGTGTACGGGTTAGGGTTAGGGTTAGTGGTTAGCGTTAGGGTTAGGGTTAGGGTACGGGTTAGGGTTAGGGAACGGGTTAGGGTTAGGGTTAGGTTTAGGGTTAGGTTTAGGGCACGGGATAGGGTTAGGTTTAGGGTAAGGGTTAGGTTTAGGGTACGGGTTAGGGTACGGTTTAGGGTTAGGGTACGGGTTAGGGTTAGGTTTAGGGTACGGGTTAGGGTTAGGGTACGGGTTAGGATTAGGGTTAGGGTACGGGTCAGGGTTAGGGTTGGGGTTTAGGGTTAGGGTTACGGTTAGGGTTAGGGTTAGGGTTAAGGTTAGGGTTAGGTTACGGGTTAGGGTTAGGGTTAGGGTTAGGGTAAGTGTTAGGGTTAGGGTTAGGGTTAGCGTACGGGTTAGGGTTAGGGTTAGGGTTAGGGTACGGGTTAGGGTTAGTGTACGGGTTAGGGTTAGGGTTAGGAAAGGGTTAGGGTTAGGGTTAGGGTTAGGGTACGGGTTAGGGTTAGTGTTAGTGTTAGGGTTAGTGTTAGGTTAGGGTTAGGGGTTAGGTTTAGTGTACGGGTTAGGGTTAGGGTTAGGGTTAGGGTTAGGGTACGGATTTGGGTTAGGGTTAGGTTTAGTGTTAGGGTTAAAGTACGGGTTAGGGTTAAGGTTAGGGTTAGGGTTAGGGTTAGGTGTTAGGGGTTAGTGTTAGGGTACGTGTTAGGGTTAGGGTTAGGGTACGGGTTAGGGTACGAGTTAGTGTTAGGGTTAGGGTTGGGTACGGTTTAGGGTTAGGGTTAGGGTTCGGGTTGGGGTTAGGGTTAGGGTACGGGTTAGGGTTAGGGTTAGGGTTAGGGTAAGGTTTAGGGTACGGGTTAGGGTTAGGGTTAGGGTTAGGGTTATGTTTAGGGTACGGGTTAGGGTTAGGGTTATAGTAAGGGTTAGGGTTAGGGTACGGGTTAGGGTACGGGTTAGTGTTAGGGTACGGGTCAGGGTACGGGTTAGGGTTAGGGTTAGGGTTAGGGTTAGGGCACGGGTTAGGGTTAGGGTACCGGTTAGGGTTAGGGTACGGGTTAGGGTTAGGCTTAGCGTACGGGTTAGGGTTAGGGATAGGGGTTAGCGTTAGTGTTAGTGTTAGGGTACGGGTTAGTGTTAGGGTACGGGTTAGTGTTAGGGTTAGGTTTAGGGTACGGGTTAGGGTTAGGGTACGGGTTAGTATTAGGGTTAGGGTACGGGTTAGGGTTAGGGTTGGGGGTTAGGGTTAGGGTTAGGGTTAGGGTTAGGGTTAGGGTTAGGGTACGGCTTAGGTTTAGGTTACGGGATATGGTTAGGGTTCGGGTTACGGTTAGCGTACGGGTTAGTGTTAGAGTTAGGGTTAGGGTATGGATAAGGGTTAGGGTACGGGTTAGGGTTAGGGTTAGGAAAGGGTTAGGGTTAGGGTACGGGTTAGGGTTAGTGTACGGGTTAGGGTTAGGGTTAGGGTTAGGGTTAGGGTTAGGGTTAGGGTTAGGGTTAGCGTACGGGTTAGGGTTAGGGTTAGGGTTATGGTACGGGTTAGGGTTAGTGTACGGGTTAGGGTTAGGGTTAGGGTTAGGGTTAGGGTTAGGGTTAGGAAAGGGTTAGTGCTAGGTTTAGGGTTAGGGTTAGGGTACGGGTTAAGGTTAGGGTTAGGGTACGGGTTATGTTTAGGTTTAGGGTTAGGGTACGGTTTAGGGTTAGGGTACGGGTTAGGGTTAGGGTTAGGTTTAGGGTTAGGGTTAGGGTTCGGGTGAGGGTTAGGGTTAGGGTTAGGTGTAGTGGTAGGGAACGGGTTAGGGTTAAGGTACGGGTTAGGGTAGGGTTAGGGTACGGGTTAGGGTTAGGGTTAAGGTTAGGGTTAGGTTACGGGTTAGGGTTTGGGTTAGGGTTAGGGTTAGGGTTAGGGTACGGGTTAGGGTTAGGGTACGGATTAGGGTTAGGGTTAGGGTTTGTGTTAGGGTTAAAGTACGGGTTAGGGTTAGGGTTAGGGTTAGGGTTAGGGTACGGGTTAGGGTACGAGTTAGCGTTAGAGTTAGGGTTGGGTACGGGTTAGGGTTAGAGTTAGGGTTCGGGTTGGGGTTAGGGTTATGGTACTGGTTAGGGTTAGAGTTAGTGTTAGGGTAAGGGTTAGGGAACGGGTTAGGGTTAGGGTTAGGTTTAGGGTTAGGTTTAGGGCACGGGATAGGGTTAGGTTTAGGGTAAGGGTTAGGTTTAGGGTACGGGTTAGGGTACGGTTTAGGGTTAGGGTACGGGTTAGGGTTAGGGTTAGGTTTAGGGTACGGGTTAGGGTTAGGGTACGGGTTAGGATTAGGGTTAGGGTACGGGTCAGGGTTAGGGTTGGGGTTTAGGGTTAGGGTTACGGTTAGGGTTAGGGTTAGGGTTAAGGTTAGGGTTAGGTTACGGGTTAGGGTTAGGGTTAGGTTTAGGGTAAGTGTTAGGGTTAGGGTTAGGGTTAGCGTACGGGTTAGGGTTAGGGTTAGGGTTAGGGTACGGGTTAGGCTTAGTGTACGGGTTAGGTTTAGGGTTAGGGTTAGGGTTAGGGTTAGGGTTAGGAAAGGGTTAGTGTCAGGGTTAGGGTTAGGGTTAGGGTACGGGTTAAGGTTAGGGTTAGGGTACGGGTTATGTTTAGGTTTAGGGTTAGGGTACGGGTTAGGGTTAGGGTACGGGTTAGGGTTAGGGTTAGGGTTAGGGTTAGGGGTTAGTGTTAGGGTAAGGGTTAGGGTTAGGGTTAGGGTACGGGTTAGGGTACGTGATAGGGTTAGGGTTAGGGTTAGGGTACGGGTTAGGGTTAGGGTTAGGGTTAGGGTTGGGGTTAGGGTTAGGGTACGTGTTAGGGTTAGGGTTAGGGTTAGGGCAAGGTTTAGGGTACGGGTTAGGAGTAGTGTTAGGTTTACGGTACGTGTTAGGGTTAGTTTTAGGGTTAGGGTTAGGGTACGGGTTAGGGTTAGGGTTAGGTTTAGGATACGGGTTAGGAGTAGGGTTAGGTTTACGGTACGGTTTAGGGTTAGGTTTAGGGGTTAGGGTTAGGGTACGGGTTAGGTTTAGGGTTAGGTTTAGGGTTAGGGTATGGGTTAGGGTTAGGGTTAAGGTTAGTGTTAGGGTTAAAGTACGGATTAGGCTTAGTGTTAGGGTTAGGGTTAGGGTTAGGGGTTAGGGGTTAGGGTTAGGGTTAGGGTTACGGTTAGGGATAGGGTACGGGTTAGGGTACGAGTTAAGGTTAGGGTACGGGTTAGGGTACGGGTTAGGGTACGGGTTAGGGTTAGGGTTAGGGTTAGGGTACGGGTTAGGATTAGGGTTAGGGTTAGGGTAAGGGTTAGGGAACGGGTTAGGTTTTGGGTTATGGTTAGGTTTAGGTTTAGTGTACGGGTTAGGGTTAGGGTTAGGGTTAGGGTTAGGGTTAGGGTACGGGTTAGGGTTAGGGTACGGGTGAGGGTACGGGTTAGGGTACGGTTTAGGGTTATGGTTAGGGTTAGGGTACGTGTTAGGGTTAGGTTACGGGTTAGGGTTAGGGTACGGGTTAGGGTACGGGTTAGGGTTAGGCTTTGGGTTAGCGTACGGGTTAGGTTTAGTGTACGGTTAGGGTACGGGTTAGGGTTAGGGTACGGGTTAGGGTTAGGGTTAGGGGTTAGGGTTAGGGTTAGGGTTAGCGTTAGGGTACGGTTTAGGGTTAGGGTACGGGTTAGGGTTAGGGATAGGTTACGGGTTACGGTGAGGGTACGTGTTAGGGTTATGGTATGGGTTAGGTTTAAGGTTAGGGTACGTGTTAGGGTTAGGGTTAGTAGTTAGGTTTAAGGTTAGGGTTAGGGTACGGGTTAGGGTTAGGTTTAGGGTTAGGGTTAGCGTACGAGTTAGGGTTAGGGTACGGGTTAGGGTTAGGGTTAGGGTTAGGGTTAGGGTTAGGGTTATGTTTAGGGTTAGTGTTAGCGTACGTGTTAGGGTTAGGATACAGGTTAGGTTTAGGGTTAGGGGTTAGGGTTAGGGTTAGGGTTAGGGTTAGGTTACGGGTTAGTGTTAGGGCACGGGTTAGGGTTAGGGTTAGGGTTAGGGTTAGCGTAACGGTTAGGGTTAGGGTTAGGTTTAGGGTTAGTGTACGGGTTAGGGTTAGGGTTAGGAAAGGGTTAGGGTTAGGGTTAGGGTTAGGGTTAGGTTTAGGGTACGGGTTAGGGTTAGTGTTTGTGTTAGGGTTTGGTTTAGGTTAGGGTTAGGGGTTAGGGTTAGTGTACGGGTTAGGTTTAGGGTTAGGGTTAGGGTTATGTTTAGGGTACGTGTTAGGGTTAGGGTTATGGTAAGGGTTAGGGTTAGGGTACGGGTTAGGGTACGGGTTAGTGTTAGGGTACGGGTCAGGGTACGGGTTAGGGTTAGTGTTTGTGTTAGGGTTAGGGTTAGGTTAGGGTTAGGGGTTAGGTTTAGTGTACGGGTTAGGGTTAGGGTTAGGGTTAGGGTTATGTTTAGGGTACGGGTTAGGGTTAGGGTTAGGGTTAGGGTACGGATTTGGGTTAGGGTTAGGTTTAGTCTTAGGGTTAAAGTACGGGTTATGGTTAGGGTTAAGGTTAGGGTAAGGGTTAGGTGTTAGGGGTTAGTGTTAGGGTAAGGGTTATGGATAGCGTTAGGGTACGGGTTAGGGTTAGGGTTAGGGTTAGCATTAGGGTACGGTTTAGGGTTAGGGTACGGGTTAGGGTTAGGGATAGGGTACAGGTTAGGGTGAGGGTACGTGTTAGGGTTAGGGTACGGGTTAGGTTTAAGGTTAGGGTACGTGTTAGGGTTAGGGTTAGTAGTTAGGGTTAGGGTTAGGGTTAGGGTATGGGTTAGGGTTAGGGTTAGGGTTAGGGTACGGGTTACGGTTAGGGTACGGTTTAGGGTTAGGGTTAGGGTACAGGTTAGGTTTAGGGTTAGGGGATAGGGTTAGGGTTAGGGTTAGGGTAAGTTTACGGGTTAGGGTTAGGGTACGGGTTAGGGTTAGGGTTAGGGTGACGGTGAGGGTTAGGGTTAGCGTAAATGTTAGGGTTAGGGTTAGGTTTAGGGTTAGTGTACGGGTTAGGGTTAGGGTTAGGAAAGGGTTAGGGTTAAGGTTAGGGTTAGGGTTAGGGTACGGGTTAGGGTTAGTGTTAGTGTTAGGGTTAGGGTTAGGTTAGGGTTAGGGGTTAGGTTTAGTGTACGGGTTAGGGTTAGGGTTAGGGTTAGGGTTAGGGTACGGATTTGGGTTAGGGTTAGGTTTAGTGTTAGGGTTAAAGTACGGGTTAGGGTTAAGGTTAGGGTTAGGGTTAGGGTTAGGTGTTAGGGGTTAGTGTTAGGGTAAGGGTTAGGTTTAGGGTTAGGGTACGGGTTAGGGTACGAGTTAGTGTTAGGGTTAGGGTTGGGTACGGTTTAGGGTTAGGTTTAGGTTTCGGGTTGGGGTTAGGGTTAGGGTACGGGTTAGGGTTAGGGTTAGGGTAAGGTTTAGGGTACGGGTTAGGGTTAGGGTTAGGGTTAGGGTTATGTTTAGGGTACGGGTTAGGGTTAGGGTTATAGTAAGGGTTAGGGTTAGGGTACGGGTTAGGGTACGGGTTAGTGTTAGGGTACGGGTCAGGGTACGGGATAGGGTTAGGGTTAGGGTTAGGGTTAGGGCACGGGTTAGGGTTAGGGTACCGGTTAGGGTTAGGGTATGGGTTAGGGTTAGGCTTAGCGTACGGGTTAGGGTTAGGGATAGGGGTTAGCGTTTGTGTTAGGGTTAGGGTACGGGTTAGTGTTAGGGTACGGGTTAGTGTTAGGGTTAGGTTTAGGGTACGGGTTAGGGTTAGGGTACGGGTTAGTATTAGGGTTAGGGTACGGGTTAGGGTTAGGGTTGGGGGTTAGGGTTAGGGTTAGGGTTAGGGTTAGGGTACGGCTTAGGTTTAGGTTACGGGATATGGTTAGGGTTCGGGTTACGGTTAGCGTACGGGTTAGTGTTAGAGTTAGGGTTAGGGTACGGATAAGGGTTAGGGTACGGGTTAGGGTTAGGGTTAGGAAAGGGTTAGGGTTAGGGTACGGGTTAGGGTTAGGGTACGGGTTAGGGTTAGGGTTAGGGTTAGGGTTTGGGTTAGGGTTAGGGTTAGGGTTAGCGTACGGGTTAGGGTTAGGGTTATGGTATGTGTTAGGGTTAGTGTACGGGTTAGGGTTAGGGTTAGGGTTAGGGTTAGGGTTAGGAAAGGGTTAGTGCTAGGTTTAGGGTTAGGGTTAGGGTACGGGTTAAGGTTAGGGTTAGGGTACGGGTTATGTTTAGGTTTAGGGTTAGGGTACGGTTTAGGGTTAGGGTACGGGTTATGGTTAGGGTTAGGTTTAGGGTTAGGGTTAGGGGTCGGGTGAGGGTTAGGGTTAGGGTTAGGTGTAGTGGTAGGGAACGGGTTAGGGTTAAGGTACGGGTTAGGGTAGGGTTAGGGTACGGGTTAGGGTTAGGGTTAAGGTTAGGGTTAGGTTACGGGTTAGGGTTTGGGTTAGGGTTAGGGTTAGGGTTAGGGTACGGGTTAGGGTTAGGGTACGGATTAGGGTTAGGGTTAGTGTTTGTGTTAGGGTTAAAGTACGGGTTAGGTTTAGGGTTAGGGCTAGGGTTAGGGTACGGGTTAGGGTACGAGTTAGCGTTAGAGTTAGGGTTGGGTACGGGTTAGGGTTAGAGTTAGGGTTCGGGTTGGGGTTAGGGTTATGGTACTGGTTAGGGTTAGAGTTAGTGTTAGGGTAAGGGTTAGGGAACGGGTTAGGGTTAGGGTTAGGTTTAGGGTTAGGTTTAGGGCACGGGATAGGGTTAGGTTTAGGGTAAGGGTTAGGTTTAGGGTACGGGTTAGGGTACGGTTTAGGGTTAGGGTACGGGTTAGGATTAGTGTTAGGGTTAGGGTTAGGGCATGGGTTAGGGTTAGGCTACCAGTTAGGGTTAGGGTACGGGTTAGGGTTAGGCTTAGTGTACGGGTTAGGGTTAGGGTTAGTGGTTAGCGTTAGGGTTAGGGTTAGGGTACGGGTTAGGGTTAGGGTACGGGTTAGGGTTAGGGTTAGGTTTAGGGTACGGGTTAGGGTTAGGGTACGGGTTAGGATTAGGGTTAGGGTACGGGTCAGGGTTAGGGTTGGGGTTTAGGGTTAGGGTTACGGTTAGGGTTAGGGTTAGGGTTAAGGTTAGGGTTAGGTTACGGGTTAGGGTTAGGGTTAGGGTTAGGGTAAGTGTTAGGGTTAGGGTTAGGGTTAGCGTACGGGTTAGGGTTAGGGTTAGGGTTAGGGTACGGGTTAGGCTTAGTGTACGGGTTAGGTTTAGGGTTAGGGTTAGGGTTAGGGTTAGGGTTAGGAAAGGGTTAGTGTCAGGGTTAGGGTTAGGGTTAGGGTACGGGTTAAGGTTAGGGTTAGGGTACGGGTTATGTTTAGGTTTAGGGTTAGGGTACGGGTTAGGGTTAGGGTACGGGTTAGGGTTAGGGTTAGGGTTAGGGTTAGGGGTTAGTGTTAGGGTAGGGTTAGGGTTAGGGTTAGGGTACGGGTTAGGGTACGTGATAGGGTTAGGGTTAGGGTTAGGGTACGGGTTAGGGTTAGGGTTAGGGTTAGGGTTGGGGTTAGGGTTAGGGTCCATGTTAGGGTTAGGGTTAGGGTTAGGGCAAGGTTTAGGGTACGGGTTAGGAGTAGGGTTAGGTTTACGGTACGGTTTAGGGTTAGGTTTAGGGTTAGGGTTAGGGTACGGGTTAGGGTTAGGGTTAGGTTTAGGATACGGGTTAGGAGTAGGGTTAGGTTTACGGTACGGTTTAGGGTTAGGTTTAGGGGTTAGGGTTAGGGTACGGGTTAGGTTTAGGGTTAGGTTTAGGGTTAGGGTACGGGTTAGGGTTAGGGTTAAGGTTAGTGTTAGGGTTAAAGTACGGATTAGGCTTAGTGTTAGGGTTAGGGTTAGGGTTAGGGGTTAGGGGTTAGGGTTAGGGTTAGGGTTACGGTTAGGGATAGGGTACGGGTTAGGGTACGAGTTAAGGTTAGGGTACGGGTTAGGGTACGGGTTAGGGTTAGGGTTAGGGTTAGGGTACGGGTTAGGATTAGGGTTAGGGTTAGGGTAAGGGTTAGGGAACGGGTTAGGTTTTGGGTTATGGTTAGGGTTAGGTTTAGTGTACGGGTTAGGGTTAGGGTTAGGGTTAGGATTAGGGTTAGGGTACGGGTTAGGGTTAGGGTACGGGTGAGGGTACGGGTTAGGGTACGGTTTAGGGTTATGGTTAGGGTTAGGGTACGTGTTAGGGTTAGGTTACGGGTTAGGGTTAGGGTACGGGTTAGGGTACGGGTTAGGGTTAGGCTTTGGGTTAGCGTACGGGTTAGGTTTAGTGTACGGTTAGGGTACGGGTTAGGGTTAGGGTACGGGTTAGGGTTAGGGTTAGGGGTTAGGGTTAGGGTTAGGGTTAGCGTTAGGGTACGGTTTAGGGTTAGGGTACGGGTTAGGGTTAGGGATAGGTTACGGGTTACGGTGAGGGTACGTGTTAGGGTTATGGTATGGGTTAGGTTTAAGGTTAGGGTACGTGTTAGGGTTAGGGTTAGTAGTTAGGTTTAAGGTTAGGGTTAGGGTACGGGTTAGGGTTAGGGTTAGGGTTAGGGTTAGCGTACGAGTTAGGGTTAGGGTACGGGTTAGGGTTAGGGTTAGGGTTAGGGTTAGGGTTAGGGTTAGGTTTAGGGTTAGTGTTAGCGTACGTGTTAGGGTTAGGATACAGGTTAGGTTTAGGGTTAGGGGTTAGGGTTAGGGTTAGGGTTAGGGTTAGCGTAACGGTTAGGGTTAGGGTTAGGTTTAGGGTTAGTGTATGGGTTAGGGTTAGGTTTAGGAAAGGGTTAGGGTTAGGGTTAGGGTTAGGGTTAGGGTTAGGTTTAGGGTACGGGTTAGGGTTAGTGTTTGTGTTAGGGTTAGGTTTAGGTTAGGGTTAGGGGTTAGGGTTAGTGTACGGGTTAGGGTTAGGGTTAGGGTTAGGGTTATGTTTAGGGTACGAGTTAGGGTTAGGGTTATGGTAAGGGTTAGGGTTAGGGTACGGGTTAGGGTACGGGTTAGAGTTAGGTTACGGGTCAGGGTACGGGTTAGGGTTAGTGTTTGTGTTAGGGTTAGGGTTAGGTTAGGGTTAGGGGTTAGGTTTAGTGTACGGGTTAGGGTTAGGGTTAGGGTTAGGGTTATGTTTAGGGTACGGGTTAGGGTTAGGGTTAGGGTTAGGGTTAGGGTACGGATTTGGGTTAGGGTTAGGTTTAGTCTTAGGGTTAAAGTACGGGTTATGGTTAGGGTTAAGGTTAGGGTAAGGGTTAGGTGTTAGGGGTTAGTGTTAGGGTAAGGGTTATGGATAGCGTTAGGGTACGGGTTAGGGTTAGGGTTAGGGTTAGCGTTAGGGTACGGTTTAGGGTTAGGGTACGGGTTAGGTTTAGGGATAGGGTACAGGTTAGGGTGAGGGTACGTGTTAGGGTTAGGGTACGGGTTAGGTTTAAGGTTAGGGTACGTGTTAGGGTTAGGGTTAGTAGTTAGGGTTAGGGTTAGGGTTAGGGTATGGGTTAGGGTTAGGGTTAGGGTTAGGGTACGGGTTACGGTTAGGGTACGGTTTAGGGTTAGGGTTAGGGTACAGGTTAGGTTTAGGGTTAGGGGATAGGGTTAGGGTTAGGGTAAGTTTACGGGTTAGGGTTAGGGTACTGGTTAGGGTTAGGGTTAGGGTGACGGTGAGGGTTAGGGTTAGCGTAAATGTTAGGGTTAGGGTTAGGTTTAGGGTTAGTGTAAGGGTTAGGGTTAGGGTTAGGAAAGGGTTAGGGTTAGGGTTAGGGTTAGGGTTAGGGTTAGGGTACGGGTTAGGGTTAGTGTTAGTGTTAGGGTTAGGGTTAGGTTAGGGTTAGGGGTTAGGTTTAGTGTACGGGTTAGGGTTAGGGTTAGGGTTAGGGTTAGGGTACGGATTTGGGTTAGGGTTAGGTTTAGTGTTAGGGTTAAAGTACGGGTTAGGGTTAAGGTTAGGGTTAGGTTTAGGGTTAGGTGTTAGGGGTTAGTGTTAGGGTAAGGGTTAGGGTTAGGGTTAGGGTACGGGTTAGGGTACGAGTTAGTGTTAGGGTTAGGGTTGGGTACGGTTTAGTGTTAGGTTTAGGGTTCGGGTTGGGGTTAGGGTTAGGGTACGGGTTAGGGTTAGGGTTAGGGTTAGGGTAAGGTTTAGGGTACGGGTTAGGGTTAGGGTTAGGGTTAGGGTTATGTTTAGGGTACGGGTTAGGGTTAGGGTTATAGTAAGGGTTAGGGTTAGGGTACGGGTTAGGGTACGGGTTAGTGTTAGGGTACGGGTCAGGGTACGGGATAGGGTTAGGGTTAGGGTTAGGGTTAGGGCACGGGTTAGGGTTAGGGTACCGGTTAGGGTTAGGGTATGGGTTAGGGTTAGGCTTAGCGTACGGGTTAGGGTTAGGGATAGGGGTTAGCGTTTGTGTTAGGGTTAGGGTACGGGTTAGTGTTAGGGTACGGGTTAGTGTTAGGGTTAGGTTTAGGGTACGGGTTAGGGTTAGGGTACGGGTTAGTATTAGGGTTAGGGTACGGGTTAGGGTTAGGGTTGGGGGTTAGGGTTAGGGTTAGGGTTAGGGTTAGGGTTAGGGTACGGCTTAGGTTTAGGTTACGGGATATGGTTAGGGTTCGGGTTACGGTTAGCGTACGGGTTAGTGTTAGAGTTAGGGTTAGGGTACGGGTAAGGGTTAGGGTACGGGTTAGGGTTAGGGTTAGGAAAGGGTTAGGGTTAGGGTACGGGTTAGGGTTAGGGTACGGGTTAGGGTTAGGGTTAGGGTTAGGGTTAGGGTTAGGGTTAGCGTACGGGTTAGGGTTAGGGTTAGGGTTAGGGTACGGGTTAGGGTTAGTGTACGGGTTAGGGTTAGGGTTAGGGTTAGGGTTAGGTTTAGGAAAGGGTTAGTGTTAGGGTTAGGGTTAGGGTACGGGTTAAGGTTAGGGTTAGGGTACGGGTTATGTTTAGGTTTAGGGTTAGGGTACGGTTTAGGGTTAGGGTACGGGTTAGGGTTAGGGTTAGGTTTAGGGTTAGGGTTAGGGGACGGGTGAGGATTAGGGTTAGGGTTAGGGGTAGGGGTAGGGAACGGGTTAGGGTTAAGGTACGGGTTAGGGTAGGGTTAGGGTACGGGTTAGGGTTAGGGTTAAGGTTAGGGTTAGGTTACGGGTTAGGGTTAGGTTTAGGGTTAGGGTACGGGTTAGGGTACGGGTTAGGGTTAGGGTACGGATTAGGGTTAGGGTTAGGGTTTGTGTTAGGGTTAAAGTACGGGTTAGGGTTAGGGTTAGGGTTAGGGTTAGGGTTAGGGTACGGGTTAGGGTACGAGTTAGCGCTAGAGTTAGGGTTGGGTACGGGTTAGGGTTAGAGTTAGGGTTCGGGTTGGGGTTAGGGTTATGGTACTGGTTAGGGTTAGAGTTAGTGTTAGGGTAAGGGTTAGGGAACGGGTTAGGGTTAGGGTTAGTTTTAGGGTTAGGTTTAGGGCACGGGTTAGGGTTAGGTTTAGGGTAAGGGTTAGGTTTAGGGTACGGGTTAGGGTACGGTTTAGGGTTAGGGTACGGGTTAGGATTAGTGTTAGGGTTAGGGTTAGGGCATGGGTTAGGGTTAGGCTACCAGTTAGGGTTAGGGTACGGGTTAGGGTTAGGCTTAGTGTACGGGTTAGGGTTAGGGTTAGTGGTTAGCGTTAGGGTTAGGGTTAGGGTATGGGTTAGGGTTAGGGTACGGGTTAGGGTTAGGGTTAGGGTTAGGTTTAGGGTACGGGTTAGAGTTAGGGTACGGGTTAGGATTAGGGTTAGGGTACGGATCACGGTTAGGGTTGGGGTTTAGGGTTAGGGTTAGGGTTAGGGTTAGGGTTAAGTTTAGGGTTAGGTTACGGGTTAGGGTTTGGGTTAGGTAAGTGTTAGGGTTAGGGTTAGGGTTAGCGTACGGGTTAGGGTTAGGGTTAGGGTTAGGGTACGGGTTAGGGTTAGTGTACGGGTTAGGGTTAGGGTTAGGGTTAGGGTTAGGGTTAGGGTTAGGAAAGGGTTAGTGTCAGGGTTAGGGTTAGGGTTAGGGTACGGGTTAAGGTTAGGGTTAGGGTACGGGTTATGTTTAGGATTAGGGTTAGGGTACGGGTTAGGGTTAGGGTACGGGTTAGGGTTAGGGTTAGGGTTAGGGTTAGGGTTAGGGGTTAGGGGTTACGGTTAGGGTTATGGTTAGGGTTAGGTTTAGGGTACGGGTTAGGTTACGGGTTAGGGTTAGGTTTAGGGTTAGTGTTAGGGTATGGGTTAGTGTTAGGGTTAGTGTTATGGTTAGGGTTAGGGTACGGGTTAGGGTTAGGGTTAGGGTTAGGGTTAAAGTACGGGTTAGGGTTAGGGTTAGGGTTAGGGTTAGAGTTAGGGTACGTGTTAGGGTTATGTTTAGGTTTAGGGTTAGGGTTAGGGTACAGGTTAGGTTTAGGTTTAGGGTTAGGCGTAGGGATAGGGTACGGGTTAGGGTTAGGGTACGGGTTAGGGTTAGGGTTAGGGTACGGGAAAGGGTTAGTGTTAGGGTTAAGGTTAGGGTTAGGGTACGGGTTAGGGTTAGGGTTAGGGTTAGTGGTAGGGTTAGCGTACGGGTTAGGGTTAGGGTTCGGGTTAGGGTTAGGGTACGGTTTAGGGTTAGGGTACGGGTTAGGGTTAGGGTTAGTGTTAGGGTTAGAGTTAGGGTACGGGTTAGGGTTAGGGTTAGGTTTAGGGTTAGGGTTAGGGGACGGGTGAGGGTTAGGGTTAGGGTTAGGGGTAGGGGTAGGGAACGGGTTAGGGTTAAGGTACGGGTTAGGGTAGGGTTAGGGTACGGGTTAGGGTTAGGGTTAAGGTTAGGGTTAGGTTACGGGTTAGGGTTAGGGTTAGGGTTAGGGTTAGGGTTAGGGTTAGGGTTAGGGTACGGGTTAGGGTTAGGGTACGGATTAGGGTTAGGGTTAGGGTTTGTGTTAGGGTTAAAGTACGGTTTAGGGTTAGGGTTAGGGGTTAGGGTTAGGGTTAGGGTTAGGGTACGGGTTAGGGTTAGGGTACGGGTTAGGGTTAGGGTTAGGTTTAGGGTACGGGTTAGCGTTAGGGTACGGGTTAGGATTAGGGTTAGGGTACGGGTCAGGGTTAGGGTTGGGGTTTAGGGTTAGGGTTAGGGTTAGGGTTAGGGTTAGGGTTAGTGTACGGGTTAGGGTCCGGGTTAGGGTTAGGGTTAGGGTTATAGTCAGGAAAGGGTTAGGGTTAGGGGTAGGGTACGGGTTAGGGTGGGGTACGGGTTAGGGTTAGGTTACAGGTTAGGGTTATGGTTAGGGTTAGGGTTAGGGTTTGGTTTAGGGTACGGGTACGGGTTAGGGTTAGGGTTAGGGTACGGTTTAGGGTTAGCGTACGGGTTAGAGTTAGGGTACGGGTTAGGGTTAGGGTTAGGTTTAGGGTTAGTGTTAGGTTTAGGGTTAGGTTTAGGGTACGGGTTAGGGTTAGGGTACGGGTTAGGGTTAGGTTTAGGGTTAGTGTTAGGGTTAGGGTTAGGGTTAGCATACGGTTTAGGGTTAGGGTTAGGGTACGAGTTAGGGTTAGGGTTAGGGTTAGGGTACGGTTAGGGTTAGGGTTAGGGTTAGGGTTAGGGTTAGGGGTTAGGGGTTACGGTTAGGGTTATAGTTAGGGTTAGGGTTAGGGTACGGGTCAGGGTACGGGTTAGGGTTAGGGTTAGGGTTAGGGGTTAGGGTTAGTGTACGGGTTAGGGTTAGGGTTAGGGTTAGGGTTAGGGTTAGTGTTAGTGTTAGGGTTAAAGTACGTGTTAGGGTTAGGGTTAGGGTTAGGGTTAGGGTTAGGGGTTAGGGGTTAGTGTTAGGGTAAGGGTTAGGGTTAGGGTTAGGGTACGGGTTAGTGTACGTGTTAGGGTTAGGGTTAGGGTTAGGGTAAGGGTTAGGGTTAGGGTTAGGGTTCGGGTTGGGGTTAGGGTTAGGGTACGAGTTAGGGTTAGGGTTAGGGTTAGTGTAAGGGTTAGTGTACGGGTTAGAGTACGGGTTAGGGTTAGGTTTAGGTTTAGGGTATGGTTAGGGATAGGGATAGGGTAAGGGTTAGGGTTAGGGTACGGGTTAGGGTACGGGTTATGGTTAGGGTTAGGGCAAGGGTAAGTTTTAGGGTACCGGTTAGGTTTAGGGTACGGGTTAGGGTTAGGCTTAGGGTACGGGTTAGGGTTAGGGTTTGTGGTTACAGTTAGGGTGAGGGTACGGGTTAGGGTAAGGTTTAGGTTTAGGGTACGGGTTAGGGTTAGGGTTAGGGTTAGGGGTTAGGGTTAGTGTACGGGTTAGGGTTAGGGTTAGGGTTAAGGTTAGGTTTAGGTTTAGTGTTAGGGTTAAAGTACGTGTTAGGGTTAGGGTTAGGGTTAGGGTTAGGGTTAGGGGTTAGGGGTTAGTGTTAGGATAATGGTTAGGGTTAGGGTTAGGGTACGGGTTAGTGTACGAGTTAGGGTTAGGGTTAGGGTTAGCGTAAGGGTTAGGGTTAGTGTTAGGGTTCAGGTTGGGGTTAGGGTTAGGGTACGAGTTAGGGTTAGGGTTAGGGTTAGCGTACGGGTTAGGGTTAGGGTTAGGGTTAGGGTACGGGTTAGGGTTAGTGTACGGGTTAGGGTTAGGGTTAGGGTTAGGGTTAGGGTTAGGGTTAGGAAAGGGTTAGTGTCAGGGTTAGGGTTAGGGTTAGGGTACGGGTTAAGGTTAGGGTTAGGGTACGGGTTATGTTTAGGATTAGGGTTAGGGTACGGGTTAGGGTTAGGGTACGGGTTAGGGTTAGGGTTAGGGTTAGGGTTAGGGTTAGGGGTTAGGGGTTACGGTTAGGGTTATGGTTAGGGTTAGGTTTAGGGTACGGGTTAGGTTACGGGTTAGGGTTAGGTTTAGGGTTAGTGTTAGGGTATGGGTTAGTGTTAGGGTTAGTGTTATGGTTAGGGTTAGGGTACGGGTTAGGGTTAGGGTTAGGGTTAGGGTTGAGGTACGGGTTAGGGTTAGGGTTAGGGTTAGGGTTAGAGTTAGTGTACGGGTTAGGGTTAGGGTTAGGGTTAGGGTTAGTGTACGGGTTAGGGTTAGGGTTAGGGTTAAGGTTAGGTTTAGGTTTAGTGTTAGGGTTAAAGTACGTGTTAGGGTTAGGGTTAGGGTTAGGGTTAGGGTTAGGGTTAGGGGTTAGGGGTTAGTGTTAGGATAATGGTTAGGGTTAGGTTTAGGGTACGGGTTAGTGTACGAGTTAGGGTTAGGGTTAGGGTTAGCGTAAGGGTTAGGGTTAGTGTTAGGGTTCAGGTTGGGGTTAGGGTTAGGGTACGAGTTAGGGTTATGGTTAGGGTTAGTGTAAGGGTTAGTGTACGGGTTAGAGTACGGGTTAGGGTTAGGGTTAGGTTTAGGGTACGGTTAGGGATAGGGTTAGGGTAAGGGTTAGGGTTAGGGTACGGTTAAGGGTACGGGTTAGGGTTAGGGTACGGGTTAGGGTACGGGTTAGGGTTAGGGGTAGGGCAAGGGTTAGGTTTAGGGTACCGGTTAGGTTTAGGGTATGGGTTAGGGTTAGGCTTAGGGTACGGGTTAGGGTTAGGGTTTGTGGTTACGTTTAGTGTTAGGGTACGGTTTAGTGTTAGGGTAAGGTTTAGGGTTAGGGTTAGGGTTAGGTTTAGGTTACGGGTTAGGGTTAGGGTACGGATTAGGGTTAGGGTTAGGGTACGCGTTAGTGTTAGGGTTAGGGTTAGGATTAGGGTTAGGGTTAGGTTTAGGGTACGGGTTAGGTTTAGGGTTAGGGTACGGTTTAGTGTTAGGGTTAGGGTTTGGATTAGGGTTAGGGTTAGGGTTAGGGTACGGGTTAGGTTAAGTGTTAGGGTTAGGGTTAGGGTTAGGGTACGGGTTAGGGTTCGGGTTCGGGTTCGGGTTAGGGTTAGGTTTAGGGTGAGGGTACGGGTTAGGGTTCGGGTTAGGGTTAGGGTTAGGGTACGGGTTAGAGTTAGAGTACGGGTTAGGGTTAGGGTTAAGGTACTGGTTAGAGTTAGGTTTAGGGTACGGGATAGGGTTAGTGTTAGGTTTAGGGTACGGTTTAGGGTTAGGTTTAGGGAACGGGTTAGGGTACGGGTTAGGGGTTAGGGTTAGGATATGGGTTAGGGTTAGGGTTAGGGTTAGGGTTAGGGTATGGGTTAGGGTTAGGGTTACGGTTAGTGTTAGGGTTAAAGTACGGGTTAGGGTTAGGGTTAGGGTTATGGTTATGGGTTAGGGGTTAGGGTTAGGTTTAGGGTTAGGGTTAGTGTACGGGTTAGTGTACGAGTTAGGGTTAGGGTTAGGGTTAGGGTACGGGTTAGGGTTAGTGTGAGGGTTAAGGTTAGGGTACGGGTTAGGTTTAGGGTTAGGGTAGGGGTTAGGGTACGGGTTAGGGTTAGGGTTAGGGGTAGGGTTAGGGTTAGGGTACGGTTTAGGGTTAGGGTACGTGTTAGGGTACGGTTTAGGGTTAGGGTTATGGTACGGTTTAGGGTTAGGGTACGGGTACGGGTTATGGTTAGGGTACGGGTTAGGGTTAGAGTTAGGGTTAAGGTTAGGGTACTGGTTAGGGTACGGGTTAGGGTTAGGGTACGTGTTAGGGTATGGGTTAGGGTACGGTTTAGGGTTAGGGTTAGAGTTAGGGTTAGGGTACGGTTTAGGGTTAGGGTATGGGTTAGGGTTAGGGTACGGTTTAGTTTTAGGGTTAGGGTTAGGGTTAAGTTACGGGTTAGGTTTAGGGTTAGGTTTAGGGTTAGGGTTAGGTTATGGGTTAGGGTTAGGGTTAGGGTACGGGTTAGGCTTAGGTTTAGGGTTAGGGTTAGGGTACGGGTTAGGTTTAGGTTAGGGTTAGGGCTAGGGTTTGGGTTAGGGTACAGTTTAGGTTTAGGGTTAGGGTTAGGGTTAGGGTTAGGGTACGGGTTAGGGTTAGGGTTAGGGTACGGGTTAGGGTTAGGGTTAGGGTTAGGGTTAGGGTTAGGGTACAGGTTAGGGTTAGGGTTAGAGTTAGGGTTAACAACGGGTAGGGTTAGGGTTAGGGTTAGGGTACGGGTTAGGGTTAGGGTACGTGTTAGGGTTAGGGTTAGGGTTAGGGGTTGGGGGTAGTGTTAGGGTAAGGGTTAGGGTTAGGGTTAGGGTTCGGGTTAGGGTACGAGTTAGGGTTAGGGTTAGGGTTAGGGTACGTGTTAGGGTTAGGGTTAGGGTTCGTGTTGGGTTTAGGGTTAGGGTACGGGTTAGGGTACGGGTTAGGGTTAGGGTAAGGGTTAGGGTACGGGTTAGGGTTAGGGTTAGGGTTAGGGTTAGGTTTAGGGTACGGGTTAGGGTACGGGTTAGGGTAAGGGTTAGGGTTAGGGTACGGTTTAGGTTACGTGTTAGGGTTAGGGTACGGGTTAGGGTACGGGTTAGGGTACGGGTTAGGGCAAGGTTTAGGGTTAGGGTACAGGTTAGGGTTAGGGTACGTGTTAGGGTTAGGGTACGGTTTAGGTTTAGGGTTAGGGTACGGTTTAGGGTTAGGGTTAGGGTTGGGCTTAGGGTGCGGGTAAGGGTTAGGGTTAGGTTTAGGGTACGGATTAGGGTTAGGTTTAGGGTTAGGGTTAGGGTACGGGTTAGGGTTAGAGTTAGGGTTAGGGTTCGGGTTAGGTTTAGGGTTAGGGTTAGGGTACGGGTTAGGGTTAGGGTACGGTTTAAGGTTAGGGTTAGGGTTAGGGTTAGGGTTAGGGTACAGGTTAGGGTTAGGGTTAGGGTTAGGGTACGGGTTAGGGTTAGGGTTAGGTTTAGGGTACGGGTTAGGAGTACGGTTAGGTTTAGGGTACGGTTTAGGGTTCGGTTTAGGGGTTAGGGTTAGGGTACGTGTTAGGGTTAGTGTTAGGTTTAGGGTTAGGGTACGGGTTAGGGTTGGGGTTAGGGTTAGTGTTAGGGTTAAAGTACGGATTAGGGTTAGTGTTAGGGTTAGGGTTAGGGTTAGGGGTTAGGGGTTAGGGTTAGGGTTACGGTTAGGGTTAGGGTACGGGTTAGGGTACGAGTTAAGGTTAGGGTTAGGGTTAGGGTACGGGTTAGGGTACGGGTTAGGGTTAGGGTTAGTGTTAGGGTACGGGTTAGGATTAGGGTTAGGGTTAGGGTAAGGGTTAGGGAACGGGTTAGGGTTAGGGTTATTGTTAGGGTTAGGTTTAGTGTACGGGTTAGGGTTAGGGTTAGGGTTAGGTTTAGGGTACGGGTTAGGGTACGGGTTAGGGTTAGGGTATGGGTGAGGGTACGGGTTAGGGTACGGGTTAGCGTTATGGTTAGGGTTAGGGTACGGGTTAGGGTTAGGGTACGGGTTAGGGTTAGGGTACGGGTTAGGGTATGGTTTAGGGTTAGGCTTTGGTTTAGCGTACGGGTTAGGTTTAGTGTACGGTTAGGGTACGGGTTAGGGTTAGGGTACGGGTTAGGGTTAGGGTTAGGGGTTAGGGTTAGGGTTAGGGTTAGCGTTAGGGTACGTTTTAGGGTTAGGGTACGGGTTAGGGTTAGGGATAGGGTACGGGTTAGGGTGAGGGTACGTGTTAGGGTTAGGGTATGGGTTAGGGTTAAGGTTAGGGTACGTGTTAGGGTTAGGGTTAGTAGTTAGGTTTAAGGTTAGGCTTAGGGTACGGGTTAGTGTTAGGGTTAGGGTTAGGGTACGGGTTACGGTTAGGGTACGGGTTAGGGTTAGGTTTAGGGTACAGGTTAGGT
>JAVLSZ010000035.1:6072500-6075000 GCA_032313775.1 Urocyon cinereoargenteus
GGTTAGGGTAAGGTTACGGGTTAGGGTTAGGGTACGGGTTAGGGTTAGGGTTAGGGTGAGGGTGAGGTTTAGGGTTAGCGTAAATGTTAGGGTTAGGGTTAGGTTTAGGGTTAGTGTACGGGTTAGGGTTAGGGTTAGGAAAGGGTTAGGGTTAGGGTTAGGGTTAGGGTTAGGGTACGGGTTAGGGTTAGTGTTAGTGTTAGGGTTAGGGTTAGGTTAGGGTTAGGGGTTAGGTTTAGTGTACGGGTTAGGGTTAGGGTTAGGGTTAGGGTTAGGGTTAGGGTACGGATTTGGGTTAGGGTTAGGTTTAGTGTTAGGGTTAAAGTACGGGTTAGGGTTAAGGTTAGGGTTAGGGTTAGGGTTAGGTGTTAGGGGTTAGTGTTAGGGTCAGGGTTAGGGTTAGGGTTAGGGTACGGGTTAGGGTACGAGTTAGTGTTAGGGTTAGGGTTGGGTACGGTTTAGGGTTAGGGTTAGGGTTAGGGTTAGGGTAAGGTTTAGGGTACGGGTTAGGGTTAGGGTTAGGGTTATGTTTAGGGTACGGGTTAGGGTTAGGGTTATAGTAAGGGTTAGGGTTAGGGTACGGGTTAGGGTACGGGTTAGTGTTAGGGTACGGGTCAGGGTACGGGTTAGGGTTAGGGTTAGGGTTAGGGTTAGGGCACGGGTTAGGGTTAGGGTACCGGTTAGGGTTAGGGTATGGGTTAGGGTTAGGCTTAGCGTACGGGTTAGGGTTAGGGATAGGGGTTAGCGTTAGTGTTAGGTTTAGGGTACGGGTTAGTGTTAGGGTACGGGTTAGTGTTAGGGTTAGGTTTAGGGTATGGGTTAGGGTTAGGGTACGGGTTAGTATTAGGGTTAGGGTACGGGTTAGGGTTAGGGTTGGGGGTTAGGGTTAGGGTTAGGGTTAGGGTTAGGGTTAGGGTTAGGGTACGGCTTAGGTTTAGGTTACGGGATATGGTTAGGGTTCGGGTTACGGTTAGCGTACGGGTTAGTGTTAGAGTTAGGGTTAGGGTACAGGTAAGGGTTAGGGTACGGGTTAGGGTTAGGGTTAGGAAAGGGTTAGGGTTAGGGTACGGGTTAGGGTTAGGGTACGGGTTAGGGTTAGGGTTAGGGTTAGGGTTAGGGTTAGGGTTAGGGTTAGGGTTAGCGTACGGGTTAGGGTTAGGGTTAGGGTTAGGGTACGGGTTAGGGTTAGTGTACGGGTTAGGGTTAGGGTTAGGGTTAGGTTTAGGGTTAGGAAAGGGTTAGTGTTAGGGTTAGGGTTAGGGTTAGGGTACGGGTTAAGGTTAGGGTTAGGGTACGGGTTATGTTTAGGTTTAGGGTTAGGGTACGGTTTAGGGTTAGGGTACGGGTTAGGGTTAGGGTACGGGTTAGGGTTAGGGTTAGGTTTAGTGTTAGGGTTAGGGGACGGGTGAAGGTTAGGGTTAGGGTTAGGGGTAGGGGTAGGGAACGGGTTAGGGTTAAGGTACGGGTTAGGGTAGGGTTAGGGTACGGTTTAGGGTTAGGGTTAAGGTTAGGGTTAGGTTACGGGTTAGGGTTAGGGTTAGGGTTAGGGTTAGGGTTAGGGTACGGGTTCGGGTTAGGGTACGGATTAGGGTTAGGGTTAGGGTTTGTGTTAGGGTTAAAGTACGGGTTAGGGTTAGGGTTAGGGTTAGGGTTAGGGTACGGGTTAGGGTACGAGTTAGCGTTAGAGTTAGGGTTGGGTACGGGTTAGGGTTAGAGTTTGGGTTCGGGTTGGGGTTAGGGTTATGGTACTGGTTAGGGTTAGAGTTAGTGTTAGGGTAAGGGTTAGGGAACGGGTTAGGGTTAGGGTTAGGTTTAGGGTTAGGTTTAGGGCACGGGTTAGTGTTAGGTTTAGGGTAAGGGTTAGGTTTAGGGTACGGGTTAGGGTACGGTTTAGGGTTAGGGTACGGGTTAGGATTAGTGTTAGGGTTAGGGTTAGGGCATGGGTTAGGGTTAGGCTACCAGTTAGGGTTAGGGTACGGGTTAGAGTTAGGCTTAGTGTACGGGTTAGGGTTAGGGTTAGTGGTTAGCGTTAGGGTTAGGGTTAGGGTACGGGTTAGGGTTAGGGTACGGGTTAGGTTTAGGGTTAGGTTTAGGGTACGGGTTAGAGTTAGGGTACGGGTTAGGATTAGGGTTAGGGTACGGGTCAGGGTTAGGGTTGGGGTTTAGGGTTAGGGTTAGGGTTAGGGTTAGGGTTAGGGTTAAGGTTAGGGTTAGGTTACGGGTTAGGGTTAGGGTTAGGGTTAGGGTAAGTGTTAGGGTTAGGGTTAGGGTTAGCGTACGGGTTAGGGTTAGGGTTAGGTTTAGGGTACGGGTTAGGGTTAGTGTTCAGGTTAGGGTTAGGGTTAGGGTTAGGGTTAGGGTTAGGGTTAGGAAAGGGTTAGTGTCAGGGTTAGGGTTAGGGTTAGGGTACGGGTTAAGGTTAGGGTTAGGGTACGGGTTATGTTTAGGTTTAGGGTTAGGGTACGGGTTAGGGTTAGGGTACGGGTTAGGGTTAGGGTTA
>JAVLSZ010000035.1:6085000-6087500 GCA_032313775.1 Urocyon cinereoargenteus
TTTAGGGTTAGGGTTAGGGTTAGGGTTAGGGTTAGGGTTAAGGTTAGGGTTAGGTTACGGGTTAGGGTTAGGGTTAGAGTTAGTGTAAGTGTTAGGGTTAGGGTTAGGGTTAGCGTACGGGTTAGGGTTAGGGTTAGGGTTAGGGTACAGGTTAGGGTTAGTGTTCGGGTTAGGGTTAGGGTTAGGGTTAGGGTTAGGGTTAGGAAAGGATTAGTGTCAGGGTTAGGGTTAGGGTTAGGGTACGGGTTAAGGTTAGGGTTAGGGTACGGGTTATGTTTAGGTTTAGGGTTAGGGTACGGGTTAGGGTTAGGGTACGCGTTAGGGTTAGGGTTAGGGTTAGGGTTAGGGGTTAGGGGTTACGGTTAGGGTTATGGTTAGGGTTAGGTTTAGGGTACGGGTTAGGTTACGGGTTAGGGTTAGGGTTAGTGTTAGGGTATGGGTGAGTGTTAGGGTTAGTGTTATGGTTAGGGTTAGGGTACGGGTTAGGGTTAGGGTTAGGGTTAGGGTTAAGGTACGGGTTAGGGTTAGGGTTAGGGTTAGAGTTAGGGTACGGGTTAGGGTTAGGTTACGGATTAGGGTTAGGGTTAGGGTTAGGGTACGGGTTAGGGTTAGGGTACGGATTAGGGTTAGGGTTAGGGTTTGTGTTAGGGTTAAAGTACGGTTTAGGGTTAGGGTTAGGGGTTAGGGTTAGGGTTAGGGTTAGGGTTAGGGTACGGGTTAGGGTTAGGGTACGGGTTAGGGTTAGGGTTAGGTTTAGGGTACGGGTTAGCGTTAGGGTACGGGTTAGGATTAGGGTTAGGGTACGGGTCAGGGTTAGGGTTGGGGTTTAGGGTTAGGGTTAGGGTTAGGGTTAGGGTTAGGGTTAGTGTACGGGTTAGGGTCCGGGTTAGGGTTAGGGTTAGGGTTAGGGTCAGGAAAGGGTTAGGGTTAGGGGTAGGGTACGGGTTAGGGTGGGGTATGGGTTAGGGTTAGGTTACAGGTTAGGGTTATGGTTAGGGTTAGGGTTAGGGTTTGGTTTAGGGTACGGGTACGGGTTAGGTTTAGGGTTAGGGTACGATTTAGTGTTAGCGTACGGGTTAGAGTTAGGGAACGGGTTAGGGTTAGGGTTAGGTTTAGGGTTAGGGTTAGGATTAGGGTTAGGGTTAGGGTACGGGTTAGGGTTAGGGTACGGGTTAGGGTTAGGTTTAGGGTTAGGGTACGGGTTAGGGTTAGGTTACGGGTTAGGGTTAGAGTTAGGAAAGGGTTAGGATTAGGGTTAGGGTACGGGTTAGGGTTAGGGTACGGGTTAGTATTAGGGTTAGGGTACGGGTTAGGGTTAGGGTTGGGGGTTAGGGTTAGGGTTAGGGTTAGGGTACGGCTTAGGTTTAGGTTACGGGATATGGTTAGGGTTCGGGTTACGGTTAGCGTACGGGTTAGTGTTAGAGTTAGGGTTAGTGTACGGGTAAGGGTTAGGGTACGGGTTAGGGTTAGGGTTAGGGTACGGTTAGGGTTAGGGTTAGGGTTAGGGTTAGGGTTAGGGGTTAGGGGTTACTGTTAGGGTTATAGTTAGGGTTAGGGTTAGGGTACGGGTCAGGGTATGGGTTAGGGTTAGGGTTAGGGTTAGGGGTTAGGGTTAGTGTACGGGTTAGTGTTAGGGTTAGGGTTAGGGTTAGGGTTAGTGTTAGGGTTAAAGTACGTGTTAGGGTTAGGGTTAGGGTTAGGGGTTATGGGTTAGTTTTAGGGTAAGGGTTAGGGTTAGGGTTAGGGTACGGGTTAGTGTACGAGTTAGGGTTAGGGTTAGGGTAAGGGTTAGGGTTAGGGTTAGGGTTCGGGTTGGGGTTAGGGTTAGGGTACGAGTTAGGGTTAGGGTTAGGGTTAGTGTAAGGGTTAGTGTACGGGTTAGAGTACGGGTTAGGGTTAGGTTTAGGTTTAGGGTATGGTTAGGGATAGGGTTAGGGTAAGGGTTAGGGTCAGGGTACGGGTTAGGGTACGGGTTAGGGTTAGGGTACGGGTTAGGGTACGGGTTAGGGTTAGGGTTAGGGCAAGGGTTAGGTTTAGGGTACCGGTTAGGTTTAGGGTACGGGTTAGGGTTAGGCTTAGGGTACGGGTTAGGGTTAGGGTTTGTGGTTACGGTTAGGGTGAGGGTACGGGTTAGGGTTAGGTTTAGGTTTAGGGTACGGGATAGGGTTAGGGTTAGGGTTAGGGGTTAGGGTTAGTGTACGGGTTAGGGTTAGGGTTAGGTTTAGGGTTAGGTTTAGGGTTAGTGTTAGGGTTAAAGTACGTGTTAGGGTTAGGGTTAGGGTTAGGGTTAGGGTTAGGGGTTAGGGGTTAGTGTTAGGATAATGGTTAGGGTTAGGGTTAGGGTACGGGTTAGTGTACGAGTTAGGGTTAGGGTTAGGGTTAGGGTAAGGGTTAGGGTTAGTGTTAGGGTTCAGGTTGGGGTTAGGGTTAGGGTACGAGTTAGGGTTAGGTTTAGGGTTAGTGTAAGGGTTAGTGTACGGGTTAGAGTACGGGTTAGGGT
>JAVLSZ010000035.1:6092500-6187500 GCA_032313775.1 Urocyon cinereoargenteus
GGTTAGGGTTAGGGTAGGGTACGGGTTAGGGTTAGGGTTAGGGTTAGGGTTAGGGTATGGGTTAGGGTTAGTGTTAGGGTTAGGGTTAGGGTAGGGTATGGGTTACTGTTAGGGTTAGGGTTAGGATTAGGGTTAGGGTTAGGTTTAGGTTACGGGTTAGGGTTAAGTGTTAGGGTTAGGGTTAGGTTTAGGGTACGGGTTAGGGTTAGGGTTAGGGTTAGGGTTAGGGTACGGTTTAGGGTTAGGGTTAGGGTACGGCTTAGGGTTATGGTACGGTTTAGGGTTAGGTTTAGGTTTATGGTACGGGTTAGGGTTAGGGTACGGGTTAGGTTTAGGTTTAGGGTACGGGTTAGGGTTAGGGTACGGGTTAGGGTTAGGATTAGGGTTAGGGTTAGGGTACGGGTTAGGGTTAGTGTTAGGGAACGGGTTAGGTTAAGGGTTAGGGTTAGGGTTAGGGTACGGTTTAGGGTTAGGGTTAGTGTACGGGTTAGGGTTAGGGTACGGGTTAGGGTTAGGGTTAGGGTTAGGGTTAGTGTTAGGGTTAGCGTACGGGTTAGGGTTAGGGTTAGGGTACGGGTTAGGTTTAGGGTACGGGTTAGGGTTAGGGTTAGTGTTAGCGTACGGGTTAGGGTTAGAGTACGGGTTAGGGTACGGGTTAGGGTTAGGGTTAGGGTTAGGGTACGGGTTAGGGTTAGGGTACGGGTTAGGGTTAGGGTTAGGGTACGGGTTAGGGTTAGGGTTAGGGTACGGGTTAGGTTTAGGGTTAGGGTACGTGTTAGGGTTAGGGTTATGGTTAGGGTACGGGTTGGGGTTAGGGTTAGGGGTTAGGGTTAGGGTACAGGTTAGGGTTAGGTTTAGGGTTAGGGTACGGGTTAGGGTTAGGGTTAGGGTTAGTGTTAGGGTTAAGGTACGGGTTAGGGTTAGGGTAAAGGTTAGGGTTAGGGTTAGGGTTAGGGTACGGGTTAGGGTTAGGGTACGGGTTAGGGTTAGTGTTAGGGTTAGGGGTAGGTTTAGGGTACGGGTTAGGTTTAGGGTTAGGGTTAGGGTTAGGGTACGGGTTAGGGTACGGGTTAGGGTTAGGGTTAGGTTTAGGGTTAGTGTACGTGTTAGGGTATGGGTTAGGGTTAGGGTACGGGTTGTGGTTAGGGTTAGGGTTGGGGTTAGGGTTTGGGTACTGGTTAGGGTTAGGGTTAGGGTTTGGGGTAGTGTTAGGGTACGGGTTAGGTTACGGGTTAGGGTTAGGGTTAGGGTTAGGGTTAGGTTACGGGTTGGGGTTAGGGTTAGGGTTAGGGTTAGGGTTTGGGTACGGATTAGGGTAGGGTTAGGGTTAGGGGTAGGATTAGGGTACGGGTTAGGGTACGGGTTAGGGTTAGGGTTAGGGTTACGGTTAGGGTACGGGTTAGGGTTAGGGTTAGGGGTTAGGGTTAGGGTTAGTGTTAGGGTTAGGTTTGGGTATGGGTTAGGGTTAGGGTACGGGTTAGGGTTAGGGTTAGGGGTTAGGGTTAGGGTTAGGGTTCGTGTTAGGTTTGGGTATGGGTTAGGGTTAGGGTACGGGTTAGGGTTAGGGTTAGGGTTAGGGTTAGGGGCTAGGGGTTAGGGTTAGGGTTAGGGTTAGGGTACGGGTTATGGTTAGGGTTAGGGTACGGGTTGGGGTTAGGGTTAGGGTTAGGGTTAGGGTTTGGGTACGGATTAGGGTAGGGTTAGGGTTTGGGGTAGGATTAGGGTACGGGTTAGGGTACGGGTTAGGGTTAGGATTAGGGTTACGGTTAGGGTACGGGTACGGGTTAGGGTTAGGGGTTAGGGTTAGGGTTAGGGTTAGGGTTAGGTTTGGGTATGGGTTAAGGTTAGGGTACGGGTTAGGGTTTGGGTTAGGGTTAGGGTTAGGGGCTAGGGGTTAGGGTTAGGGTTAGGGTTAGGGTACGGGTTATGGTTAGGGTTAGGGTACGGGTTAGGGTTAGGGTTAGGGTTAGGGTTATGGTTAGGGTACGGGTTAGGGTTAGGTTTAGGGTTAGGTTTAGGGTTAGGGGTTAGGGGTTATTTTTAGGGTTAGGGTTAGTGTTAGGGTTAGGCTTAGGGTACGGGTTAGGGTTAGGGTACGGGTTAGTGTTCGGGTTAGGGTTAGGGTTAGTGTTAGGGTTAGGGTTAGGGTACGGGTTAGGGTACGGGTTCGGGTTAGGGTACGGGTTAGGGTTAGGGTACGGGTTAGGGCCCGGGTTAGGGTTAGGGTTAGGGTTAGGGTTAGGGTACGGTTTAGGGTTAGGGTTTGGGTTAGGGTTAGGGTACGGGTTAGGGTTAGGATACGGGTTAGGGTTACGGTTAGGGTTAGGGTACGGGTAAGTTTTAGGGTTAGGTTTACGGTTAGTGTTAGGGTTACGGTACGGGTTAGGGTTAGGGTTAGGGTACGGGTTAGGGTTAGGGTACGAGTTAGGGTTAGGGTTAGGTTAGGGGTTAGGGTTAGGGTTAGGGTTAGGGTACGGGTTATGGTTAGGGTTAGGTGTAGGGTTAGGGTTAGGGTTATGGTACGGTTTAGGGTTAGGTTATTGTACGGGTTAGGGTTAGGGTACGGGTTAGGGTTAGGGTAAGTGTTAGGTTTAGCGTTAGGGTACGGGTTAGGGTTAGAGTTAGGGTTAGGGGTTAGGGTTAGGGTACAGGTTAGGGTTAGGTTTAGGGTTAGGGTTATGGTTAGGGTACGGGTTAGGGTTAGGGTACGTGTTAGGGTTAGTGTTTGGGTTAGGGTTAGGGATAGGGTAATGGTTAGGTTTAGGGTTATGGTTAGGGTTAGGGAACGGGTTAGGGTACGGGTTAGGGTTAGGGTTAGGGTTAGTGTACGGGTTAGGGTACGGGTTAGGGTTAGGTTTAGGGTACGGGTTGTGGTTAGGGTTAGGTTTAGGGTTAGGGTTTGGGTACGGGTTAGGGTTAGTGTTAGGGTTTGGGGTAGGGTTAGGGTACGGGTTAGGGTACGGGTTAGGGTTAGGATTAGGGTTAGGGTTAGGGTACGGGTTAGGGTTAGGGTTAGGGGTCAAGGTTAGGGTTAGGGTTAGGGTAATCTTTGGGTGTGGGTTAGGGTTAGGGTACGGGTTAGGGTTAGGGTACGGGTTAGGGTTAGGGTCTAGGGGTTAGGGTTAGGTTTAGGGTTAGGTTTAGGGTATGGTTTAGGGTTAGGCTACGGGTTAGGGATAGGGTTAGTGTTAGGTTTTGGTTAGGAAAGGATTAGGGTTAGGATTAGGGTTAGGGTTAGGTTTAGGGTACGGGTTAAGGATAGGGTTCGGGGTTAGGGTTAGGGTCCGGGTTAGGGTTAGGGTACGGGTTAGGATTAGGGTTAGGGTTAGTGTTAGGGTTAAAGAACGGGTTAGGATTAGGGTTAGGTTTAGGGTAAGAATTAGGGTTAGGGTACGGGTTAGGGTACGGGTTAGGGATAGGGTTAGGGTTAGGGTACGGGTTAGGGTTAGGGTTAGGGTTAGGGTACGGGTTAGGGTTAGGTTAGGTTTAGGGTTAGGGTTAGGGTTACGGTACGGGTTAGGTTACGGGTTAGGGTATGGGTTAGGGTTAGGGTTCGGGTTATGGTTAGGGTTAGGGTTAGGGTTAGGGTGCGGTTTAGGGTTCAGGTTACGGTTAGGGTTAAGGTTAGTGTTAGGGTTAGGGTACGGGTTAGGGTATGGGTTAGGGTTAGGGTTAGGTTACGGGTTAGGGTTAGGGTTAGGGTTAGGATTAGGGTACGGGGTATGGTTCGGGTTAGGGTACGGGTTAGGGTTAGGGTACGTTTTAGGGTTAGGGTACGGTTTAGGGTACGGGTTAGGGTTAGGGTTAGGGTTAGGGTAAGGGTTAGGGTTAGGGTACGGGTTAGGTTTAGGGTTAGGGTACGTGTTAGGGTACGTGTTAGGGTTGGGGTTAGGGTTAGGGGTAGAGGTTAGGGTTAGGTATAGGGTTAGGGTAAGGATTAGGGTACGGGTTAGGGTACGGGTTAGGGTTAAGGTTAGGGTTAGGGTACGTTTTAGGGTTAGGGTAAGGTTTAGGGTACGGGTTAGGGTTAGGGTTAGGGTTAGGGTTAGGGTACGGGTTAGGGTTAGGGTTAGGGTACGGTTTAGGGTTAGGGTACGGGTTAGGTTTAGGGTTAGGGTTAGGGTTAGTGTTAGGGTTAGGGTACGGGTTAGGTTTAGGCTTAGGGTACGGGTTAGTGTTAGGGTACGGATTAGGGTTAGGGTTAGGGTACGGGTTAGGGTTAGTGTTAGGGGTTAGTGTTAGGGTTAGGGTTAGGGTTAGGTTTAGGGTACGGGTTAGGGTTAGGGTACGGGTTAGGGGTAGGTTTAGAGTTAGGGTTAGGGTTAGCGTACGGGTTAGGGTTAGGGTTAGGTTTAGGGTTAGGTTTAGGGTACTGTTTAGGGTTAGGCTACGGGTTAGGGTTAGGGTTAGGGTTATGTTTAGGGTTAGGAAAGGGTTAGGGTTAGGGTTAGGGTTAGGGTACGGGTTAGGGTTAGGGTTAGGGTTAGGGTTAGGTTTAGGGTTAGGATATGGGTTAGGGTACGGGTTAGGGTTAGGGTTAGGGTTAGGGTTAGGGTTAGGGTACAGGTTAGGGTTAGTGTTAGGGTTAGGGTTAGGGTTAGTGTACGGGTTAGGGTTAGTGTACGGGTTAGTGTTAGGGTTAGGGTTCGGGTTAGGGTTAGGGTTAGGGTACGTGTTAGGGTTAGGATTAGGGTTAGGGTTAGGGTACCGGTTAGGGTTAGGGTACGGGTTAGGGTTAAGATACGGTTTAGGGTACGGGTAAGGGTTAGGGTACGGGTTAGGGTTAGTGTTAGGGTTAGGGTTAAGGTAGGGTACGGGTTAGGGTTAGGGTTAGGGTTAGGGTTAGGGTTAGGGTTAGGGTATGGGTTAGGGTTAGTGTTAGGGTTAGGGTTAGGGTAGGGTATGGGTTACTGTTAGGGTTAGGGTTAGGATTAGGGTTAGGGTTAGGTTTAGGTTACGGGTTAGGGTTAAGTGTTAGGGTTAGGGTTAGGTTTAGGGTACGGGTTAGGGTTAGGGTTAGGGTTAGGGTTAGGGTACGGGTTAGGGTTAGGGTTAGGGTACGGCTTAGGGTTAGGGTACGGTTTAGGGTTAGGTTTAGGTTTATGGTACGGGTTAGGGTTAGGGTACGGGTTAGGGTTAGGGTTAGGGTACGGGTACGGGTTAGGTTTCGGGTTAGGGTTCGGATTAGGGTTACTGTTAGGGTACGGGTTAGGGTTAGTGTTAGGGTACGGGTTAGGTTAAGGGTTAGGGTTAGGGTTAGGGTACGGTTTAGGGTTAAGGTTAGTGTACGGGTTAGGGTTAGGGTACGGGTTAGGGTTAGGGTTAGGGTTAGGGTTAGTGTTAGGGTTAGCGTACGGGTTAGGGTTAGGGTTAGGGTTAGTGTACGGGTTAGGGTTAGGGTACGGGTTAGGGTTAGGGTTAGTGTTAGCGTACGGGTTAGGGTTAGAGTACGGGTTAGGGTACGGGTTAGGGTTAGGGTTAGGGTACGGATTAGGGTTAGGGTTAGGGTTAGTGTTAGGGTTAAGGTACGGGTTAGGGTTAGGGTTAAGGTTAGGGTTAGGGTTAGGGTACGGGTTAGGGTTAGGGTACGGGTTAGGTTTAGTGTTAGGGTTAGGGTTAGGTTTAGGGTACGGGTTAGGTTTAGGGTTAGGGTTAGGGTTAGGGTACGGGTTAGGGTACGGGTTAGGGTTAGGGTTAGGGTTAGTGTACGGTTTAGGGTATAGGTTAGGGTTAGGGTATGGGTTGTGGTTAGGGTTAGGGTTGGGGTTAGGGTTTGGGTACGGGTTAGGGTTAGGGTTAGGGTTTGGGGTAGGGTTAGGGTACGGCTAGGGTACGGGTTAGGGTTAGGGTTAGGGTTAGGGTTAGGTTATGGGTTGGGGTTAGGGTTAGGGTTAGGGTTAGGGTTTGGGTACAGATTAGGGTAGGGTTAGGGTTAGGGGTAGGATTAGGGTATGGGTTAGGGTACGGGTTAGGGTTAGGGTTAGGGTTACGGTTAGGGTACGGGTTAGGGTTAGGGTTAGGGGTTAGGGTTAGGGTTAGGGTTAGGGTTAGTTTTGGGTATGGGTTATTGTTAGGGTACGGGTTAGGGTTAGGTTTAGGGGTTAGGGTTAGGGTTAGGGTTAGTGTTAGGTTTGGGTATGGGTTAGGGTTAGGGTACGGGTTAGGGTTAGGGTTAGGGGCTAGGGGTTAGGGTTAGGGTTAGGGTTAGTGTACGGGTTATGGTTAGGGTTAGGGTACGGGTTGGGGTTAGGGTTAGGGTTAGGGTTAGGGTTTGGGTACGGATTAGGGTAGGGTTAGGGTTTGGGGTAGGATTAGGGTACGGGTTAGGGTACGGGTTAGGGTTAGGGTTAGGGTTACGGTTAGGGTACGGGTTAGGGTTAGGGTTAGGGGTTAGTTTTAGGGTTAGGGTTAGGGTTAGGTTTGGGTATGGGTTAAGGTTAGGGTACGGGTTAGGGTTAGGGTTAGGGTTAGGGTTAAGGGCTAGGGGTTAGGGTTAGGGTTAGGGTTAGGGTACGGGTTATGGTTAGGGTTAGGGTACGGGTTAGGGTTAGGGTTAGGGTTAGGGTTATGGTTAGGGTACGGGTTAGGGTTAGGTTTAGGGTTAGGTTTAGGTTTAGTGGTTAGGGGTTAGTTTTAGGGTTAGGGTTAGTGTTAGGGTTAGGGTTAGGGTACGGGTTAGGGTTAGGGTACGGGTTAGTGTTAGGGTTAGGGTTAGGGTTAGTGTTAGGGTTAGGGTTAGGGTACGGGTTAGGGTACGGGTACGGGTTAGGGTACGGGTTAGGGTTAGGGTACGGGTTAGGGCCCGGGTTAGGGTTAGGGTTAGGGTTAGGGTTAGGGTACGGTTTAGGTTTAGGGTTTGGGTTAGGGTTAGGGTACGGTTTAGGGTTAGGGTACGGGTTAGGGTTACGGTTAGGGTTAGGGTACGGGTAAGGTTTAGGGTTAGGGTTACGGTTAGTGTTAGGGTTACAGTACGGGTTAGGGTTAGGGTTAGGGTACGGGTTAGGGTTAGGGTACGAGTTATGGTTAGGGTTAGGGTAGGGGTTAGGGTTAGGTTTAGGTTACGGGTTGGGGTTAGGGTTAGGGTTAGGTTTAGGGTTTGGGTACGGATTAGGGTAGGGTTAGGGTTAGGGGTAGGATTAGGGTACGGGTTAGGGTACGGGTTAGGGTTAGGGTTACGGTTAGGGTACGGGTTAGGGTTAGGGTTGGGGGTTAGGGTTAGTGTTAGGGTTAGGGTTAGGTTTGGGTATGGGTTAGGGTTAGGGTACGGGTAAGGGTTAGGGTTAGGGGTTAGGGTTAGGGTTAGGGTTAGTGTTAGGTTTGGGTATGGGTTAGGGTTAGGGTACGGGTTAGGGTTAGGGTTAGGGTTAGGGTTAGGGGCTAGGTGTTAGGGTTAGGGTTAGGGTTAGGGTACGGGTTATGGTTAGGGTTAGGGTACGGGTTGGTGTTAGGGTTAGGGTTAGGGTTAGGGTTTGGGTACGGATTAGGGTAGGGTTAGGGTTTGGGGTAGGATTACGGTACGGGTTAGGGTACGGGTTAGGGTTAGGGTTAGGGTTACGGTTAGGGTACGGGTTAGGGTTAGGTTAGGGGTTAGGGTTAGGGGTTAGGTTTAGGGTTAGGGTTAGGGTTAGGTTTGGGTATGGGTTAAGGTTAGGGTACGGGTTAGGGTTAGGGTTAGGGTTAGGGTTAGGGGCTAGGGGTTAGGGTTAGGGTTAGGGTTAGGGTACGGTTTATGGTTAGGTTTAGGGTACGGGTTAGGGTTAGGGTTAGGGTTAGGGTTATGGTTAGGGTACGGGTTAGGGTTAGGTTTAGGGTTAGGTTTAGGGTTAGGGGTTAGGGGTTAGTTTTAGGGTTAGGGTTAGTGTTAGGGTTAGGGTTAGGGTACGGGTTAGGGTTAGGGTACGGGTTAGTGTTAGGGTTAGGGTTAGGGTTAGTGTTAGGGTTAGGGTTAGGGTACGGGTTAGGGTACGGGTACGGGTTAGGGTACGGGTTAGGGTTAGGGTACGGGTTATGGCCCGGGTTAGGGTTAGGGTTAGTGTTAGGGTTAGGGTACGGTTTAGGGTTAGGGTTTGGGTTAGGGTTAGGGTACGGGTTAGGGTTAGGGTACGGGTTAGGGTTACAGTTAGGGTTAGGGTACGGTTTAGGGTTAGGTTATTGTACGGGTTAGGGTTAGGGTACGGGTTAGGGTTAGGGTTAGTGTTAGGTTTAGCGTTAGGGTACGGGTTAGGGTTAGAGTTAGGGTTAGGGGTTAGGGTTAGGGTACAGGTTAGGGTTAGGTTTAGGGTTAGGGTTAGGGTTAGGGTACGGGTTAGGGTTAGGGTACTGGTTAGGGTTAGTGTTAGGGTTAGGGTTAGGGTTAGGGTACGGGTTAGGTTTAGGGTTATGGTTAGGGTGAGGGAACGGGTTAGGGTACGGGTACGGGTTAGGGTTAGGGTTAGTGTACAGGTTAGGGTACGGGTTAGGGTTAGGGTTAGGTTACGGGTTGTGGTTAGGGTTAGGGTTAGGGTTAGGGTTTGGGTACGGGTTAGGGTTAGGGTTAGGGTTTGGGGTAGGGTTAGGGTACGGGTTAGGGTACGGGTTAGGGTTAGGATTAGGGTTAGGGTTAGGGTACGGGTTAGGGTTAGGGTTAGGGGTTAGGGTTAGGGTTAGGGTTAGGGTAATCTTTGGGTATGGGTTAGGGTTAGGGTACGGGTTAGGGTTAGGGTACGGGTTAGGGTTAGGGTCTATGGGTTAGGGTTAGGTTTAGGGTTAGGTTTAGGGTACGGTTTAGGGTTAGGGTTAGGGTTAGGTTTAGGGTTAGGAAAGGGTTAGGGTTAGGATTAGGGTTAGGGTTAGGGTTAGGGTACGGGTTAGGGTTAGTGTTAGGGGTTAGGGTTAGGGTACGGGTTAGGGTTAGGGTTAGGGTTAGGGTTAGGGTTAGGTTTAGGGTTAGGGTACGGGTTAGGATTAGGGTTAGGGTTAGTGTTAGGGTTAAAGAACGGGTTAGGATTAGGGTTAGGATTAGGGTTAGGATTAGGGTTAGGCTACGGGTTAGGTTTAGGGTAAGGATTAGGGTTAGGGTACGGGTTAGGGTACGGGTTAGGGATAGGGTTAGGGTTAGGGTATGGGTTAGGGTTAGGGTTAGGGTTAGGGTACGGGTTAGGGTTAGGTTAGGGTTAGGGTTAGGGTTAGGGTTACGGTACGGGTTAGGTTACGGGTTAGGGTACGGGTTAGGGTTAGGGTTCGGGTTATGGTTAGGGTTAGTGTTAGGGTGCGGTTTAGGGTTCAGGTTACGGTTAGGGTTAAGGTTAGTGTTAGGGTTAGGGTACGGGTTAGGGTACGGGTTAGGGTTAGGGTTAGGTTACGGGTTAGGGTTAGGGTTAGGGTTAGGATTAGGGTACGGGGTAGGGTTCGGGTTAGGGTACGGGTTAGGGTTAGGGTACGGGTTATGGTTAGGGTTAGGGTACGGGTTAGGTTTAGGGTTAGGGTACGTGTTAGGGTACGTGTTAGGGTTGGGGTTAGGGTTAGGTTTAGAGGTTAGGGTTAGGGATAGGGTTAGGGTAAGGATTAGGGTACGGGTTAGGGTACGGGTTAGGGTTAGGGTTATGGTTAGGGTACGTTTTAGTGTTAGGGTACAGTTTAGGGTACGGGTTAGGGTTAGGGTTAGGGTTAGGGTTAGGGTACGGGTTAGGGTTAGGGTTAGGGTACGGGTTAGGGTTAGGGTACGGGTTAGGTTTAGGGTTAGGGTTAGGGTTAGTGTTAGGGTTAGGGTACGGGTTAGGTTTAGGGTTAGGGTACGGGTTAGTGTTAGGGTACGGATTAGGGTTAGGGTTAGGGTACGGGTTGGGGTTAGGGTTAGGGGTTAGTGTTAGGGTTAGGGTTAGGGTTAGGTTTAGGGTACGGGTTAGGGTTAGGGTACGGGTTAGGGGTAGGTTTAGAGTTAGGGTTAGGGTTAGCGTACGGGTTAGGGATAGGGTTAGGTTTAGGGTTAGGTTTAGGGTACTGTTTAGGGTTAGGCAACGGGTTAGGGTTAGGGTTAGGGTTATGTTTAGGGTTAGGAAAGGGTTAGGGTTAGGGTTAGGGTTAGGGTACGGGTTAGGGTTAGGGTTAGGGTTAGGGTTAGGTTTAGGGTTAGGATACGGGTTAGGGTACGGGTTAGGGTACGGGTTAGGGTTAGGGTTAGGGTACAGGTTAGTGTTAGTGTTAGGGTTAGGTTTAGGGTAAGTGTACGGGTTAGGGTTAGTGTACGGGTTAGTGTTAGGGTTAGGTTTAGGGTTAGGGTTAGGGTTAGGGTACGTGTTAGGGTTAGGATTAGGGTTAGGGTTAGGGTAACGGTTAGGGTTAGGGTACGGGTTAGGGTTAGGATACGGTTTAGGGTACGGGTAAGGGTTAGGGTACGGGTTACGGTTAGTGTTAGGGTTAGGGTTAGGGTAGGGTACGGGTTAGGGTTAGGGTTAGGGTTAGGGTTAGGGTTAGGGTATGGGTTAGGGTTATTGTTAGGGTTAGGATTAGGGTAGGGTATGGGTTACTGTTAGGGTTAGGGTTAGGATTAGGGTTAGGGTTAGGTTTAGGTTACGGGTTAGGGTTAAGTGTTAGGGTTAGGGTTAGGTTTAGGGTACGGGTTAGGGTTAGGGTTAGGGTTAGGGTTAGGGATAGGGTACGGTTTAGGGTTAGGGTTAGGGTACGGCTTAGGGTTAGGGTACGGTTTAGGGTTAGGTTTAGGTTTATGGTACGGGTTAGGGTTAGGGTACGGGTTAGGGTTAGGGTTAGGGTACGGGTTAGGGTTAGGGTACGGGTTAGGGTTAGGATTAGGGTTAGGGTTAGGGTACGGGTTAGGGTTAGTGTTAGGGTACGGGTTAGGTTAAGGGTTAGGGTTAGGGTTAGGGTACGGTTTAGGGGTAGGGTTAGTGTACGGGTTAGGGTTAGGGTACGGGTGAGGGTTAGGGTTAGGGTTAGGGTTAGGGTTAGTGTTAGCGTACGGGTTAGGGTTAGAGTACGGGTTAGGGTACGGTTTAGGGTTAGGTTTAGGGTACGGGTTAGGGTTAGGGTACGGGTTAGGGTTAGGGTTAGGGTACGGGTTAGGGTTAGGTTTAGGGTACGGTTTAGGTTTAGGGTTAGGGTACGTGTTAGGGTTAGGGTTATGGTTAGGGTACGGGTTGGGGTTAGGGTTAGGGGTTAGGGTTAGGGTACGGGTTAGGGTTAGGTTTAGTGTTAGGGTACGGGTTAGGGTTAGGGTTAGGGTTAGTGTTAGGGTTAAGGTACGGGTTAGTGTTAGGGTTAAGGTTAGGGTTAGGGTTAGGGTACGGGTTAGGGTTAGGGTACGGGTTAGGTTTACTGTTAGGGTTAGGGTTAGGTTTAGGGTACGGGTTAGGTTTAGGGTTAGGGTTAGGGTTAGGGTACGGGTTAGGGTACGGGTTAGGGTTAGGGTTAGGGTTAGTGTACGGGTTAGGGTATGGGTTAGGGTTAGGGTACGGGTTGTGGTTAGGGTTAGGGTTGGGGTTAGGGTTTGGGTACGGGTTAGGGTTAGGGTTTGGGTTTGGGGTAGGGATAGGGTACGGGTTAGGGTACGGGTTAGGGTTAGGGTTAGGCTTAGGGTTAGGGTTAGGGTTAGGTTACGGGTTGGGGTTAGGGTTAGGTTTAAGGTTAGGTTTTGGGTACGGATTAGGGTAGGGTTAGGGTTAGGGGTAGGATTAGGGTACGGGTTAGGGTACGGGTTAGGGTTAGGGTTAGGGTTACGGTTAGGGTACGGGTTAGGGTTAGGGTTAGGGGTCAGGGTTAGGGTTAGGGGTCAGGGTTAGGGTTGGGTATGGGTTAGGGTTAGGTTTGGGTATGGGTTAGGGTTAGGGGTTAGGGTTAGGGTTAGGGTTAGGGGTTAGGGTTAGGGTTAGGGTTAGTGTTAGGTTTGGGTATGGGTTAGGGTTAGGGTTAGGGTTAGGGTTAGGGTTAGGGTTAGGGTACGGGTTGGGGTTAGGGTTAGGGTTAGGGTTAGGGTTTGGGTACGGATTAGGGTAGGGTTAGGGTTTGGGGTAGGATTAGGGTACGGGTTAGGGTACGGGTTAGGGTTAGGGTTAGGGTTACGGTTAGGGTACGGGTTAGGGTTAGGGTTAGGGGTTAGGGTTAGGGTTAGGGTTAGGGTTAGGGTTAGGTTTGGGTATGGGTTAAGGTTAGGGTACGGGTTAGGGTTAGTGTTAGGGTTAGGGTTAGGGGCTAGGGGTTAGGGTTAGGGTTAGGGTTAGGGTACGGGTTATGGTTAGGGTTAGGGTACGGGTTAGGGTTAGGGTTAGGGTTAGGGTTATGGTTAGGGTACGGGTTAGGGTTAGGTTTAGGGTTAGGTTTAGGGTTAGGGTTTAGGGGTTAGTTTTAGGGTTAGGGTTAGTGTTAGGGTTAGTGTTAGGGTTAGGGTTAGGGTTAGGATTAGTGTTAGGGTTAGGGTTAGGGTACGGGTTAGGGTACGGGTACAGGTTAGGGTACGGGTTAGGTTTAGGGTACGGGTTAGGGCCCGGGTTAGGGTTAGGGTTAGGGTTAGGGTTAGGGTACGGTTTAGGGTTAGGGTTTGGGTTAGGGTTAGGGTACGGGTTAGGGTTAGGGTACGGGTTAGGGTTACGGTTAGGGTTAGGGTACGGTTAAGTTTTAGGGTTAGGGTTACGGTTAGTGTTAGGGTTACGGTACGGGTTAGGGTTAGGGTTAGGGTTAGGGTACGGGTTAGGGTTAGGGTACGAGTTAGGGTTAGGGTTAGGGTAGGGGTTAGGGTTAGGGTTAGGGTTAGGGTTAGGGTTAGGGTTAGGGTACGGGTTATGGTTAGGGTTAGGTGTAGGGTTAGGGTTAGGGTTATGGTACGGTTTAGGGTTAGGTTATTGTACGGGTTAGGGTTAGGGTACGGGTTAGGTTTAGGGTTAGTGTTAGGTTTAGCGTTAGGGTACGGGTTAGGGTTAGAGTTAGGGTTAGGTGTTAGGGTTAGGGTACAGGTTAGGGTTAGGTTTAGGGTTAGGGTTAGGGTTAGGGCACGGGTTAGGGTTAGGGTTCGGGGTTAGGGTTAGGGTACGTGTTAGGGTTAGGGTTAGGGTTAGGGTTAGGTTTAGGGTTAGGGTACGGGTTAGGATTAGGGTTAGGGTTAGTGTTAGGGTTAAAGAACGGGTTAGGATTAGGGTTAGGATTAGGGTTAGGATTAGGGTTAGGCTACGGGTTAGGTTTAGGGTAAGGATTAGGGTTAGGGTACGGGTTAGGGTACGGGTTAGGGATAGGGTTAGGGTTAGGGTACGGGTTAGGGTTAGGGTTAGGGTTAGGGTACGGGTTAGGGTTAGGTTAGGGTTAGGGTTAGGGTTAGGGTTACGGTACGGTTTAGGTTACGGGTTAGGGTACAGGTTAGGGTTAGGGTTCGGGTTATGGTTAGGGTTAGGGTTAGGGTTAGGGTGCGGTTTAGGGTTCAGGTTACGGTTAGGGTTAAGGTTAGTGTTAGGGTTAGGGTTCGGGTTAGGGTACGGGTTAGGGTTAGGGTTAGGTTACGGGTTAGGGTTAGGGTTAGGGTTAGGATTAGGGTACGGGGTAGGGTTCGGATTAGGGTACGGGTTAGGGTTAGGGTACGGGTTATGGTTAGGGTTAGGCTACGGGTTAGGTTTAGGGTTAGGGTACGTGTTAGGGTACGTGTTAGGGTTGGGGTTAGGGTTAGGGTTAGAGGTTAGGGTTAGGGATAGGTTTAGGGTAAGGATTAGGGTATGGGTTAGGGTACGGGTTAGGGTTAGGGTTAGGGTTAGGGTACGGTTTAGGGTTAGGGTTAGGGTACGTTTTAGGGTTAGGGTACGGTTAAGGGTACGGGTTAGGGTTAGGGTTAGGGTTAGGGTTAGGGTACGGGTTAGGGTTAGGGTTAGGGTACGGGTTAGGTTTAGGTTACGGGTTAGGTTTAGGGTTAGGGTTAGGGTTAGTGTTAGGGTTAGGGTTTGGGTTAGGGTTAGGTTTACGGTACGGGTAGGGTTAGGGTACGGTTTAGGGGTAGGTTTAGAGTTAGGGTTAGGGTTAGCGTACGGGTTAGGGTTAGGGTTAGGTTTAGGGTTAGGTTTAGGGTACTGTTTAGGGTTAGGCTACGGGTTAGGGTTAGGGTTAGGGTTATGTTTAGGGTTAGGAAAGGGTTAGGGTTAGGGTTAGGGTTAGGGTACGGGTTAGGGTTAGGGTAGGGTTAGGGTTAGGTTTAGGGTTAGGATACGGGTTAGGGTACGGGTTATGGTTAGGGTTAGGGTTAGGGTTAGGGTACAGGTTAGGGTTAGTGTTAGGGTTAGGGTTAGGGTACGGGTTAGGGTTAGTGTACGGGTTAGTGTTAGGGTTAGGGTTAGGGTTAGGGTTAGGGTACGTGTTATGGTTAGGATTAGTGTTAGGGTTAGGGTACCGGTTAGGGTTAGGGTACGGGTTAGCGTTAGGATACGGGTTAGGGTATGGGTAAGGGTTAGGGTACGGGTTAGGGTTAGTGTTAGGTTTAGGGTTAGGGTAGGGTACGGGTTAGGGTTAGGGTTAGGGTTAGGTTTAGGGTTAGGGTATGGGTTAGGGTTAGTGTTAGGGTTAGGGTTAGGGTAGGGTATGGGTTACTGTTAGGGTTAGGGTTAGGATTAGGGTTAGGGTTAGGTTTAGGTTACGGGTTAGGATTAAGTGTTAGGTTTAGGGTTAGGTTTAGGGTACGGGTTAGGGTTAGGGTTAGGGTTAGGGTTAGGGTACGGGTTAGGGTTAGGGTTAGGGTACGGCTTAGGGTTAGGGTACTGTTTAGGGTTAGGTTTAGGTTTATGGTACGGGTTAGGGTTAGGGTACGGGTTAGGGTTAGGTTTAGGGTACGGGTTAGGGTTAGGGTACGGGTTAGGGTTAGGATTAGGGTTAGGGTTAGGGTACTGGTTAGGGTTAGTGTTAGGGTACGGGTTAGGTTAAGGGTTAGGGTTAGGGTACGGTTTAGGGTTAGGGTTAGGGTACAGGTTAGGGTTAGGGTACGGGTTAGGGTTAGGGTTAGGGTTAGGGTTAGTGTTAGGGTTAGGGTACGGGTTAGGGTTAGGGTTAGGGTACGGGTTAGGGTTAGGGTACGGGTTAGGGTTAGGGTTAGTGTTAGCGTACGGGTTAGGGTTAGAGTACGGGTTAGGGTAAGGGTTAGGGTTAGCGTTAGGGTTAGGGTACGCGTTAGGGTTAGGGTACGGGTAAGGGTTAGGGTTCGGGTTAGGTTTAGGGTTAGGGTACGGGTTAGGGTTAGGGTTAGGGTACGTGTTAGGGTTAGGGTTATGGTTAGGGTACGGGTTGGGGTTAGGGTTAGGGGTTAGGGTTAGGGTACAGGTTAGGGTTAGGTTTAGGGTTAGGGTACGGGTTAGGGTTAGGGTTAGGGTTAGTGTTAGGGTTAGGGTACGGGTTATGGTTAGGGTTAGGGTACGGGTTGTGGTTAGGGTTAGGGTTAGGGTTTTGGTACGGGTTAGGGTTAGGATTAGGGTTAGGGTTAGGGTACGGGTTAGGGTTAGGGTTAGGGGTTAGGGTTAGGGTTAGGGTTAGGGTTATTTTTGGGTATGGGTTAGGGTTAGGGTACGGGTTAGGGTTAGGGTACCGGTTAGGGTTAGGGGCTAGGGGTTAGGGTTAGGGTTAGGGTTAGGGTACGGGTTATGGTTAGGGTTAGGGTACGGGTTAGGGTACGGGTTAGGGTTAGGGTTAGGGTACGGGTTAGGGTTAGGGTTAGGGTTAGGGTTAGGGTTAGGGGTTTGGGGTTAGGGTTAGTGTTAGTGTTAGTGTTAGGGTTAGGGTACGGGTTAGGGTACGGGTTAGGGTTAGGGTACGGGTTAGTGTTAGGGTTAGGGTTAGGGTTAGTGTTGGGGTACGGGTTAGGGTACGGGTTAGGTTTAGGGTACGTGTTAGGGTTAGGGTACGGGTTAGGACCCGGGTTAGGGTTAGGGTTAGGGTTAGGGTACGGTTTAGGGTTAGGGTTTGGGTTAGGGTTAGGGTACGTGTTAGGGTTAGGGTACGGGTTAGGGTTAGGGTTAGGGTTAGGGTTAGGTTTAGGGGTTAGGGATTAGGGTTAGGGTTAGGGTTAGTGTTAGGGTTAGGGTACGGGTTAGGGTACGGGTTAGGGTTAGGGTACGGGTTAGTGTTAGGGTTAGGGTTAGGGTTAGTGTTAGGTTTAGGGTTAGGGTACGGGTTAGGGTACGGGTACGGTTTAGGGTACGAGTTAGGGTTAGGGTATGGGTTAGGGCCCGGGTTAGGGTTAGGGTTATGGTTAGGTTTAGGGTACGGTTTAGGGTTAGGGTTTGGGTTAGGGTTAGGGTACGGGTTAGGGTTAGGGTAGGGGTTAGGGTTACGGTTAGGGTTAGGGTACGGGTAAGGTTTAGGGTTAGGGTTACGGTTAGTGTTAGGGTTACGGTACGGGTTAGGGTTAGGGTTAGGGTACGGGTTAGGGTTAGGGTACGAGTTAGGGT
The DNA here is from genome assembly GCA_032313775.1 of Urocyon cinereoargenteus. NCBI lineage: Eukaryota > Metazoa > Chordata > Mammalia > Carnivora > Canidae > Urocyon > Urocyon cinereoargenteus. Next base: position 6,108,898 of record JAVLSZ010000035.1, read on the forward strand.
TAGGGTTAGTGTAGGGGTTAGGGTTAGGGTTAGGGTTAGGGTTAGGGTACGGGTTATGGTTAGGGTTAGGTGTAGGGTTAGGGTTAGGGTTATGGTACGGTTTAGGGTTAGGTTAGTGTACGGGTTAGGGTTAGGGTACGGGTTAGGGTTAGGGTTAGTGTTAGGTATAGCGTTAGGGTACGGGTTAGGTTTAGAGTTAGGGTTAGGGGTTAGGGTTAGGGTACAGGTTAGGGTTAGGTTTACGGTTAGGGTTAGGGTTAGGGTACGGGTTAGGGTTAGGGTACGGGTTAGGGTTAGTGTTAGGGTTAGGGTTAGGGTTAGGGTACGGGTTAGGTTTAGGGTTATGGTTAGGGTGAGGGAACGAGTTAGGGTACGGGTACGGGTTAGGGTTAGGGTTAGTGTACGGGTTAGGGTACGGGTTAGGGTTAGGGTTAGGGTACGGGTTGTGGTTAGGGTTAGGGTTAGGGTTAGGGTTTGGGTACGGGTTAGGGTTAGGGTTAGGGTTTGGGGTAGGGTTAGGGTACGGGTTAGGGTACGGGTTAGGGTTAGGATTAGGGTTAGGGTTAGGGTACGGGTTAGGGTTAGGGTTAGGTGTTAGGCTTAGGGTTAGGGTTAGGGTAATCTTTGGGTATGGGTTAGGGTTAGGGTACGGGTTAGGGTTAGGGTACGGGTTAGGGTTAGGGTCTAGGGGTTAGGGTTAGGTTTAGGGTTAGGTTTAGGGTACGGTTTAGGGTTAGGCTACGGGTTAGGGTTAGGGTTAGGGTTAGGTTTAGGGTTAGGAAAGGGTTAGGGTTAGGATTAGGGTTAGGGTACGGGTTAGGGTTAGGGTTAGGGGTTAGGGTTACGGTACGGGTTAGGGTTAGGGTTAGGGTTAGGGTTAGGGTTAGGTTTAGGGTTAGGGTACGGGTTAGGATTAGGGTTAGTGTTAGTGTTAGGGTTAAAGAACGGGTTAGGATTAGGGTTAGGATTAGGGTTAGGATTAGGGTTAGGCTACGGGTTAGGTTTAGGGTAAGGATTAGGGTTAGGGTACGGGTTAGCGTACGGGTTAGGGATAGGGTTAGGGTTAGGGTACGGGTTAGGGTTAGGGTTAGGGTTAGGGTACGGGTTAGGTTTAGGTTAGGGTTAGGGTTAGGATTAGGGTTACGGTACGGGTTAGGTTGCGGGTTAGGGTACGGGTTAGGGTTAGGGTTCGGGTTATGGTTAGGGTTAGGGGTTAGTGTTAGGGTTAGGGTTAGGGTTAGGTTTAGGGTACGGGTTAGGGTTAGGGTACGGGTTAGGGGTAGGTTTAGAGTTAGGGTTAGGGTTAGCGTACGGGTTAGGGTTAGGGTTAGGTTTAGGGTTAGGTTTAGGGTACTGTTTAGGGTTAGGCAACGGGTTAGGGTTAGGGTTAGGGTTATGTTTAGGGTTAGGAAAGGGTTAGGGTTAGGGTTAGGGTTAGGGTACGGGTTAGGGTTAGGGTTAGGGTTAGGGTTAGGTTTAGGGTTAGGATACGGGTTAGGGTACGGGTTAGGGTTAGGGTTAGGGTTAGGGTTAGGGTTAGGGTACAGGTTAGGGTTAGTGTTAGGGTTAGGGTTAGGGTTAGTGTACGGGTTAGGGTTAGTGTACGGGTTAGTGTTAGGGTTAGGTTTAGGGTTAGGGTTAGGTTTAGGGTACGTGTTAGGGTTAGGATTAGGGTTAGGGTTAGGGTACCGGTTAGGGTTAGGGTACGGGTTAGGGTCAGGATACGGTTTAGGGTACGGGTAAGGGTTAGGGTACGGGTTAGGGTTAGTGTTAGGGTTAGGGTTAGGGTAGGGTACGGGTTAGGGTTAGGGTTAGGGTTAGGGTTAGGGTATGGGTTAGGGTAATTGTTAGGGTTAGGGTTAGGGTAGGGTATGGGTTACTGTTAGGGTTAGGGTTAGGATTAGGGTTAGGGTTAGGTTTAGGTTACGGGTTAGGGTTAAGTGTTAGGGTTAGGGTTAGGTTTAGGGTACGGGTTAGGGTTAGGGTTAGGGTTAGGTTTAGGGTACGGGATAGGGTTATGGTTAGGGTACGGCTTAGGGTTAGGGTACGGTTTAGGGTTAGGATTAGGTTCATGGTACGGGTTAGGGTTAGGGTACGGGTTAGGGTTAGGGTTAGGGTACGGGTTAGGGTTAGGGTACGGGTTAGGGTTAGGATTCAGGTTAGGGTTATGGTACGGGTTAGGGTTAGTGTTAGGGTACGGGTTAGGTTAAGGATTAGGGTTAGGGTTAGGGTACGGTTTAGGGTTAGGGTTAGTGTACGTGTTAGGGTTAGGGTACGGGTGAGGGTTAGGGTTAGGGTTAGGGTTAGTGTTAGCGTACGGGTTAGGGTTAGAGTACGGGTTAGGGTACGGGTTAGGGTTAGGGTTAGGGTTAGGGTACGGGTTAGGGTTAGGTTACGGGTTAGGGTTAGGGTTAGGGTACGGGTTAGGGATAGGGTTAGGGTACGGTTTAGGTTTAGGGTTAGGGTACGTGTTTGGGTTAGGGTTATGGTTAGGGTACGGGATGGGGTTAGGGTTAGGGGTTAGGGTTAGGGTACAGGTTAGGGTTAGGTTTAGTGTTAGGGTACGGGTTAGGGTTAGGGTTAGGGTTAGTGTTAGGGTTAAGGTACGGGTTAGGGTTAGGGTTAAGGTTAGGGTTAGGGTTAGGGTACGGGTTAGGGTTAGGGTACGGGTTAGGGTTACTGTTAGGGTTAGGGTTAGGTTTAGGGTACGGGTTAGGTTTAGGGTTAGGGTTAGGGTTAGGGTACGGGTTAGGGTACGGGTTAGGGTTAGGGTTAGGGTTAGTGTACGGGTTAGGGTATGGGTTAGGGTTAGGGTACGGGTTGTGGTTAGGGTTAGGGTTGGGGTTAGGGTTTGGGTACGGGTTAGGGTTAGGGTTTGGGTTTGGGGTAGGGATAGGGTACGGGTTAGGGTACGGGTTAGGGTTAGGCTTAGGGTTAGGGTTAGGGTTAGGTTACGGGTTGGGGTTAGGGTTAGGTTTAAGGTTAGGTTTTGGGTACGGATTAGGGTAGGGTTAGGGTTAGGGGTAGGATTAGGGTACGGGTTAGGGTACGGGTTAGGGTTAGGGTTAGGGTTACGGTTAGGGTACGGGTTAGGGTTAGGGTTAGGGGTCAGGGTTAGGGTTAGGGTTAGGGTTAGGTTTGGGTATGGGTTAGGGTTAGGGTACGGGTTAGGGTTAGGGTTAGGGGTTAGGGTTAGGGTTAGGGTTAGGGTTAGGTTTGGGTATGGGTTAGGGTTAGGGTACGGGTTAGGGTTAGGGTTAGGGTTAGGGTTAGGGTTAGGGTACGGGTTATGGTTAGGGTTAGGGTACGGGTTGGGGTTAGGGTTAGGGTTAGGGTTAGGGTTTGGGTACGGATTAGGGTAGGGTTAGGGTTTGGGGTAGGATTAGGGTACTGGTTAGGGTACGGGTTAGGGTTAGGGTTAGGGTTACGGTTAGGGTACGGGTTAGGGTTAGGGTTAGGGGTTAGGGTTAGGGTTAGGGTTAGGGTTAGGGTTAGGTTTGTGTATGGGTTAAGGTTAGGGTACGGGTTAGGGTTAGTGTTAGGGTTAGGGTTAGGGGCTAGGGGTTAGGGTTAGGGTTAGGGTTAGGGTACGGGTTATGGTTAGGGTTAGGGTACGGGTTAGGTTTAGGGTTAGGGTTAGGGTTATGGTTAGGGTACGGGTTAGGGTTAGGTTTAGGGTTAGGTTTAGGGTTAGGGTTTAGGGGTTAGTTTTAGGGTTAGGGTTAGTGTTAGGGTTAGGGTTAGGGTACGGGTTAGGGTTAGGGTACGGGTTAGTGTTAGGGTTAGGGTTAGGGTTAGTGTTAGGGTTAGGGTACGGGTTAGGGTACGGGTTAGGGTACGGGTACGGGTTAGGGTACGGGTTAGGTTTAGGGTACGGGTTAGGGCCCGGGTTAGGGTTAGGGTTAGGGTTAGGGTTAGGGTACGGTTTAGGGTTAGGGTTTGGGTTAGGGTTAGGGTACGGGTTAGGGTTAGGGTACGGGTTAGGGTTACGGTTAGGGTTAGGTTACGGTTAAGGTTTAGGGTTAGGGTTACGGTTAGTGTTAGGGTTACGGTACGGGTTAGGGTTAGGGTTAGGGTACGGGTTAGGTTTAGTGTACGAGTTAGGGTTAGGGTTAGGGTAGGGGTTAGGGTTAGGGTTAGGGTAGGGGTTAGGGTTAGGGTTAGGGTTAGGGTTAGGTGTAGGGTTAGGGTTAGGGTTATGGTACGGTTTAGGGTTAGGTTATTGTACGGGTTAGGGTTAGGGTACGGGTTAGGGTTAGGGTTAGTGTTAGGTTTAGCGTTAGGGTACGGGTTAGGGTTAGAGTTAGGGTTAGGGGTTAGGGTTAGGGTACAGGTTAGGGTTAGGTTTAGGGTTAGGGTTAGGGTTAGGGTACGGGTTAGGGTTAGGGTTCGGGGTTAGGGTTAGGGTACGTGTTAGGGTTAGGGTTAGGGTTAGGGTTAGGTTTAGGGTTAGGGTACGGGTTAGGATTAGGGTTAGGGTTAGTGTTAGGGTTAAAGAACGGGTTAGGATTAGGGTTAGGATTAGGGTTAGGATTAGGGTTAGGCTACGGGTTAGGTTTAGGGTAAGGATTAGGGTTAGGGTACGGGTTAGTGTACGGGTTAGGGATAGGGTTAGGGTTAGGGTACGGGTTAGGGTTAGGGTTAGGGTTAGGGTACGGGTTAGGGTTAGGTTAGGGTTAGGGTTAGGGTTAGGGTTACGGTACGGTTTAGGTTACGGGTTAGGGTACGGGTTAGGGTTAGGGTTCGGGTTATGGTTAGGGTTAGGGTTAGGGTTAGGGTGCGGTTTAGGGTTCCGGTTACGGTTAGGGTTAAGGTTAGTGTTAGGGTTAGGGTTCGGGTTAGGGTACGGGTTAGGGTTAGGGTTAGGTTACGGGTTAGGGTTAGGGTTAGGGTTAGGATTAGGGTACGGGGTAGGGTTCGGATTAGGGTACGGGTTAGGGTTAGGGTACGGGTTATGGTTAGGGTTAGGCTACGGGTTAGGTTTAGGGTTAGGGTACGTGTTAGGGTACGTGTTAGGGTTGGGGTTAGGGTTAGGGTTAGAGGTTAGGGTTAGGGATAGGTTTTAGCGTAAGGATTAGGGTATGGGTTAGGGTACGGGTTAGGGATAGGGTTAGGGTTAGGGTACGGTTTAGGGTTAGGGTTAGGGTACGTTTTAGGGTTAGGGTACGGTTAAGGGTATGGGTTAGGGTTAGGGTTAGGGTTAGGGTTAGGGTACGGGTTAGGGTTAGGGTTAGGGTACGGGTTAGGTTTAGGTTACGGGTTAGGTTTAGGGTTCGGGTTAGGGTTAGTGTTAGGGTTAGGGTTTGGGTTAGGGTTAGGTTTACGGTACGGGTAGGGTTAGGGTACGGTTTAGGGGTAGGTTTAGAGTTAGGGTTAGGGTTAGCGTACGGGTTAGGGTTAGGGTTAGGTTTAGGGTTAGGTTTAGGGTACTGTTTAGGGTTAGGCTACGGGTTAGGGTTAGGCTTAGGGTTATGTTTAGGGTTAGGAAAGGGTTAGGGTTAGGGTTAGGGTTAGGGTACGGGTTAGGGTTAGGGTAGGGTTAGGGTTAGGTTTAGGGTTAGGATACGGGTTAGGGTACGGGTTATGGTTAGGGTTAGGGTTAGGGTTAGGGTACAGGTTAGGGTTAGTGTTAGGGTTAGGGTTAGGGTACGGGTTAGGGTTAGTGTACGGGTTAGTGTTAGGGTTAGGGTTAGGGTTAGGGTTAGGTTACGTGTTATGGTTAGGATTAGTGTTAGGGTTAGGGTACCGGTTAGGGTTAGGGTACGGGTTAGCGTTAGGATACGGGTTAGGGTATGGGTAAGGGTTAGGGTACGGGTTAGGGTTAGTGTTAGGTTTAGGGTTAGGGTAGGGTACGGGTTAGGGTTAGGGTTAGGGTTAGGTTTAGGGTTAGGGTATGGGTTAGGGTTAGTGTTAGGGTTAGGGTTAGGGTAGGGTATGGGTTACTGTTAGGGTTAGGGTTAGGATTAGGTTTAGGGTTAGGTTTAGGTTACGGGTTAGGATTAAGTGTTAGGTTTAGGGTTAGGTTTAGGGTACGGGTTAGGGTTACGGTTAGGGTTAGGGTTAGGGTACGGGTTAGGGTTAGGGTTAGGGTACGGCTTAGGGTTAGGGTACTGTTTAGGGTTAGGTTTAGGTTTATGGTACGGGTTAGGGTTAGGGTACGGTTTAGGGTTAGGTTTAGGGTACGGGTTAGGGTTAGGGTACGGGTTAGGGTTAGGATTAGGGTTAGGGTTAGGGTACTGGTTAGGGATAGTGTTAGGGTACGGGTTAGGTTAAGGGTTAGGGTTAGGGTACGGTTTAGGGTTAGGGTTAGGGTACAGGTTAGGGTTAGGGTACGGGTTAGGGTTAGGGTTAGGGTTAGGGTTAGTGTTAGGGTTAGGGTACGGGTTAGGGTTAGGGTTAGGGTACGGGTTAGGGTTAGGGTACGGGTTAGGGTTAGGGTTAGTGTTAGCGTACGGGTTAGGGTTAGAGTACGGGTTAGGGTAAGGGTTAGGGTTAGGGTTAGGGTTAGGGTACGCGTTAGGGTTAGGGTACGGGTTAGGGTTAGGGTTAGGGTTTGGGTTAGGTTTAGGGTTAGCGTACGGGTTAGGGTACGTGTTAGGGTTAGGGTTATGGTTAGGGTACGGGTTGGGGTTAGGGTTAGGGGTTAGGGTTAGGGTACAGGTTAGGGTTAGGTTTAGGGTTAGGGTACGGGTTAGGGTTAGGGTTAGGGTTAGTGTTAGGGTTAGGGTACGGGTTATGGTTAGGGTTAGGGTACGGGTTGTGGTTAGGGTTAGGGTTAGGGTTTTGGTACGGGTTAGGGTTAGGGTTAGGGTTTGGGTAGGGTTAGGGTACGGGTTAGGGTACGGGTTAGGGTTAGGATTAGGGTTAGGGTTAGGGTACGGGTTAGGGTTAGGGTTAGGGGTTAGGGTTAGGGTTAGGGTTAGGGTTATTTTTGGGTATGGGTTAGGGTTAGGGTACGGGTTAGGGTTAGGGTACCGGTTAGGGTTAGGGGCTAGGGGTTAGGGTTAGGGTTAGGGTTAGGTTACGGGTTATGTTTAGGGTTAGGGTACGGGTTAGGGTACGGGTTAGGGTTAGGGTTAGGGTACGGGTTAGGGTTAGGGTTAGGGTTAGGGTTAGGGGTTTGGGTTTAGGGTTAGTGTTAGTTTTAGTGTTAGGGTTAGGGTACGGGTTAGGGTACGGGTTAGGGTTAGGGTACGGGTTAGTGTTAGGGTTAGGGTTAGGGTTAGTGTTAGGGTACGGGTTAGGGTACGGGTTAGGTTTAGGGTACGTGTTAGGGTTAGGGTACGGGTTAGGACCCGGGTTAGGGTTAGGGTTAGGGTTAGGGTACGGTTTAGGTTTAGGGTTTGGGTTAGGGTTAGGGTACGTGTTAGGGTTAGGGTACGGGTTAGGGTACGGGTTAGGGTTAGGGTTAGGTTTAGGGGTTAGGGATTAGGGTTAGGGTTAGGGTTAGTGTTAGGGTTAGGGTACGGGTTAGGGTACGGGTTAGGGTTAGGGTACGGGTTAGTGTTAGGGTTAGGGTTAGGGTTAGTGTTAGGGTTAGGGTTAGGGTACGGGTTAGGGTACGGGTACGGTTTAGGGTACGAGTTAGGGTTAGGGTATGGGTTAGGGCCCGGGTTAGGGTTAGGGTTATGGTTAGGTTTAGGGTACGGTTTAGGGTTAGGGTTTGGGTTAGGGTTAGGGTACGGGTTAGGGTTAGGGTACGGGTTAGAGTTACGGTTAGGGTTAGGGTACGGGTAAGGTTTAGGGTTAGGGTTACGGTTAGTGTTAGGGTTACGGTACGGGTTAGGGTTAGGGTTAGGGTACGGGTTAGGGTTAGGGTACGAGTTAGGGTTAGGGTTAGTGTAGGGGTTAGGGTTAGGGTTAGGGTTAGGTTTAGGGTACGGGTTATGGTTAGGGTTAGGTGTAGGGTTAGGGTTAGGGTTATGGTACGGTTTAGGGTTAGGTTATTGTACGGGTTAGGGTTAGGGTACGGGTTAGGGTTAGGGTTAGTGTTAGGTTTAGCGTTAGGGTACGGGTTAGGGTTAGAGTTAGGGTTAGGGGTTAGGGTTAGGGTACAGGTTAGGGTTAGGTTTAGGGTTAGGGTTAGGGTTAGGGTACGGGTTAGGGTTAGGGTACGGGTTAGGGTTAGTGTTAGGGTTAGGGTTAGGGTTAGGGTACGGGTTAGGTTTAGGGTTATGGTTAGGGTGAGGGAACGGGTTAGGGTACGGGTACGGGTTAGGGTTAGGGTTAGTGTACGGGTTAGGGTACGGGTTAGGGTTAGGGTTAGGGTACGGGTTGTGGTTAGGGTTAGGGTTAGGGTTAGGGTTTGGCTACGGGTTAGGGTTAGGGTTAGGGTTTGGGGTAGGGTTAGGGTACAGGTTAGGGTACGGGTTAGTGTTAGGATTAGGGTTAGGGTTAGGGTACGGGTTAGGGTTAGGGTTAGGGGTTAGGGTTAGGGTTAGGGTTAGGGTAATCTTTGGGTATGGGTTAGGGTTAGGGTACGGGTTAGGGTTAGGGTACGGGTTAGGGTTAGGGTCTAGGGGTTAGGGTTAGGGTTAGGGTTAGGTTTAGGGTACGGTTTAGGGTTAGGCTACGGGTTAGGGTTAGGGTTAGGGTTAGGTTTAGGGTTAGGAAAGGGTTAGGGTTAGGATTAGGGTTAGGGTACCGGTTAGGGTTAGGGTTAGGGGTTAGGGTTAGGGTACGGGTTAGGGTTAGGGTTAGGGTTAGGGTTAGGGTTAGGTTTAGGGTTAGGGTACGGGTTAGGATTAGGGTTAGGGTTAGTGTTAGGGTTAAAGAACGGGTTAGGATTAGGGTTAGGATTAGGGTTAGGATTAGGGTTAGGCTACGGGTTAGGTTTAGGGTAAGGATTAGGGTTAGGGTACGGGTTAGCGTACGGGTTAGGGTTAGGGTTAGGGTTAGGGTACGGGTTAGGTTTAGGTTAAGGTTAGGGTTAGGATTAGGGTTACGGTACGGGTTAGGTTACGGGTTAGGGTACGGGTTAGGGTTAGGGTTCGGGTTATGGTTAGGGTTAGGGTTAGGGTTAGGGTGCGGTTTAGGGTTCAGTTTACGGTTAGGGTTAAGTTTAGTGTTAGGGTTAGGGTACGGGTTAGGGTACGGGTTAGGGTTAGGGTTAGGTTACGGGTTAGGGTTAGGGTTAGGGTTAGGATTAGGGTACGGTGTAGGGTTCGGGTTAGGGTACGGGTTAGGGTTAGGGTACGGGTTATGGTTAGGGTTAGGGTACGGGTTAGGTTTAGGGTTAGGGTACGTGTTAGGGTACGTGTTAGGGTTGGGGTTAGGGTTAGGGTTAGAGGTTAGGGTTAGGGATAGGGTTAGGGTAAGGATTAGGGTACGGGTTAGGGTACGGGTTAAGGTTAGGGTTAGGGTTAGGGTACGTTTAAGGGTTAGGGTACGGTTTAGGGTACGGGTTAGGGTTAGGGTTAGGGTTAGGGTACGGGTTAGGGTTAGGGTTAGGGTACGGGTTAGGGTTAGGGTACGGGTTAGGTTTAGGGTTAGGGTTAGGGTTAGTGTTAGGGTTAGGGTACGGGTTAGGTTTAGGGTTAGGGTACGGGTTAGTGTTAGGGTACGGATTAGGGTTAGGGTTAGGGTACGGGTTAGGGTTAGGGTTAGGGGTTAGTGTTAGGGTTAGGGTTAGGGTTAGGTTTAGGGTACGGGTTAGGGTTAGGGTACGGGTTAGGGGTAGGTTTAGAGTTAGGGTTAGGGTTAGCGTACGGGTTAGGGTTAGGGTTAGGTTTAGGGTTAGGTTTAGGGTACTGTTTAGGGTTAGGCAACGGGTTAGGGTTAGGGTTAGGGTTATGTTTAGGGTTAGGAAAGGGTTAGGGTTAGGGTTAGGGTTAGGGTACGGGTTAGGGTTAGGGTTAGGGTTAGGGTTTGGGTAGGGTACGGGTTAGGGTTAGGGTTAGGGTTAGGGTTAGGGTTAGGGTATGGGTTAGGGTTATTGTTAGGGTTAGGGTTAGGGTAGGGTATGGGTTACTGTTAGGGTTAGGGTTAGGATTAGGGTTAGGGTTAGGTTTAGGTTACGGGTTAGGGTTAAGTGTTAGGGTTAGGGTTAGGTTTAGGGTACGGGTTAGGGTTAGGTTTAGGGTTAGGGTTAGGTTTAGGGTACAGGTTAGGGTTAGGGTTAGGGTACGGCTTAGGGTTAGGGTACGGTTTAGGGTTAGGTTTAGGTTTATGGTACGGGTTAGGGTTAGGGTACGGGTTAGGGTTAGGATTCAGGTTAGGGTTATGGTATGGGTTAGGGTTAGTGTTAGGGTACGGGTTAGGTTAAGGGTTAGGGTTAGGGTTAGGGTACGGTTTAGGGTTAGGGTTAGTGTACGGGTTAGGGTTAGGGTACGGGTGAGGGTTAGGGTTAGGGTTAGGGTTAGGGTTAGCGTACGGGTTAGGGTTAGAGTACGGGTTAGGGTACGGGTTAGGGTTAGGGTTAGGGTTAGGGTACGGGTTAGGGTTAGGGTACGGGTTAGGGTTAGGGTTAGGGTACGGGTTAGGGTTAGGGTTAGGGTACGGTTTAGGTTTAGGTTTAGGGTACGTGTTAGAGTTAGGGTTATGGTTAGGGTACGGGTTGGGGTTAGGTTTAGGGGTTAGGGTTAGTGTACAGGTTAGGGTTAGGTTTAGGGTTAGGGTACGGGTTAGGGTTAGGGTTAGGGTTAGTGTTAGGTTTAAGGTACGGGTTAGGGTTAGGGTTAAGGTTAGGGTTAGGGTTAGGGTACGGGTTAGGGTTAGGGTACGGGTTAGGGTTAGTGTTAGGGTTAGGGTTAGGTTTAGGGTACGGGTTAGGTTTAGGGTTAGGGTTAGGGTTAGGGTTCGGGTTAGGGTACGGGTTAGGGTTAGGGTTAGGGTTAGTGTACGGGTTAGGGTATGGGTTAGGTTTAGGGTACGGGTTGTGGTTAGGGTTAGGGTTGGGGTTAGGGTTTGTGTACGGGTTAGGGTTAGGGTTTGGGTTTGGGGTAGGAATAGGGTACGGGTTAGGGTACGGGTTAGGGTTAGGGTTAGGGTTAGGGTTAGGGTTAGGTTACGGGTTGGGGTTAGGGTTAGGTTTAAGGTTAGGTTTTGGGTACGGATTTGGGTAGGGTTAGGGTTAGGGGTAGGATTAGGGTACGGGTTAGGGTACGGGTTAGGGTTAGGGTTAGGGTTACGGTTAGGGTACGGGTTAGGGTTAGGGTTAGGGGTCAGGGTTAGGGTTAGGGTTAGGGTTAGGTTTGGGTATGGGTTAGGGTTAGGGTACGGGTTAGGGTTAGGGTTAGGGGTTAGGGTTAGGGTTAGTGTTAGGTTTGGGTATGGGTTAGGGTTAGGGTACGGGTTAGGGTTAGGGTTAGGGTTAGGGTTAGGGTCTAGGGGTTAGGGTTAGGGTTAGGGTTAGGGTACGGGTTATGGTTAGGGTTAGGGTACGGGTTGGGGTTAGGGTTAGGGTTAGGGTTAGGGTTTGGGTACGGATGAGGGTAGGGTTAGGGTTTGGGGTAGGATTAGGGTACGGGTTAGGGTACGGGTTAGGGTTAGGGTTAGGGTTACGGTTAGGGTACGGGTTAGGGTTAGGGTTAGGGGTTAGGGTTAGGGTTAGGGTTAGGGTTAGGTTTGGGTATGGGTTAAGGTTAGGGTACGGGTTAGGGTTAGTGTTAGGGTTAGGGTTAGGGGCTAGGGGTTAGGGTTAGGGTTAGGGTTAGGGTACGGGTTATGGTTAGGGTTAGGGTACGGGTTAGGGTTAGGGTTAGGGTTAGGGTTATGGTTAGGGTACAGGTTAGGGTTAGGTTTATGGTTAGGTTTAGGGTTAGGGTTTAGGGGTTAGTTTTAGGGTTAGGGTTAGTGTTAGGGTTAGGGTTAGGGTACGGGTTAGGGTTAGGGTACGGGTTAGTGTTAGGGTTAGGTTTAGGGTTAGGGTTAGTGTTAGGGTTAGGGTTAGGGTACGGGTTAGGGTACGGGTACGGGTTAGGGTACGGGTTAGGGTTAGGGTACGGGTTAGGGCCCGGGTTAGGGTTAGGGTTAGGGTTAGGGTTAGGGTACGGTTTAGGGTTAGGTTTTGGGTTAGGGTTAGGGTACGGGTTATGGTTAGGGTTAGGCTACGGGTTAGGTTTAGGGTTAGGGTACGTGTTAGGGTACGTGTTAGGGTTGGGGTTAGGTTTAGGGTTAGAGGTTAGGGTTAGGGATAGGGTTAGGGTAAGGATTAGGGTACGGGTTAGGGTACGGGTTAGGGTTAGGGTTAGGGTTAGGGTACGGTTTAGGGGTAGGGTTAGGGTACGTTTTAGGGTTAGGGTACGGTTTAGGGTACGGGTTAGGGTTAGGGTTAGGGTTAGGGTACGGGTTAGGGTTAGGGTTAGGGTACGGGTTAGGTTTAGGTTACGGGTTAGGTTTAGGGTTAGGGTTAGGGTTAGTGTTAGGGTTAGGGTACGGGTTAGGTTTAGGGTTAGGGTATGGGTTAGTGTTAGGGTTAGGGTTAGGGTTAGGGTTAGGGTACGTGTTAGGGTTAGGATTAGGGTTAGGGTTAGGGTACCGGTTAGGGTTAGGGTACGGGTTAGCGTTAGGATACGGGTTAGGGTATGGGTAAGGGTTAGGGTACGGGTTAGGGTTAGTGTTAGGGTTAGGGTTAGGGTAGGGTACGGGTTACGGTTAGGGTTAGGGTTAGGGTTAGGTTTAGGGTTATGGTATGGGTTATGGTTAGTGTTAGGGTTAGGGTTAGGGTAGGGTATGGGTTACTGTTAGGGTTAGGGTTAGGATTAGGGTTAGGGTTAGGTTTGGGTTACGGGTTAGGATTAAGTGTTAGGGTTAGGGTTAGGTTTAGGGTACGGGTTAGGGTTAGGGTTAGGTTTAGGGTTAGGGTACGGGTTAGGGTTAGGGTTAGGGTACGGCTTAGGGTTAGGGTATGGTTTAGGGTTAGGTTTAGGTTTATGGTACGGGTTAGGGTTAGGGTACGGGTTAGGGTTAGGGTTAGGGTACGGGTTAGGGTTAGGGTACGGGTTAGGGTTAGGATTAGGGTTAGGGTTAGGGTACTGGTTAGGGTTAGTGTTAGGGTACGGGTTAGGTTAAGGGTTAGGGTTAGGGTACGGTTTAGGGTTAGGGTTAGTGTACGGGTTAGGGTTAGGGTACGGGTTAGGGTTAGGGTTAGGTTTAGGGTTAGTGTTATGTTTAGCGTACGGGTTAGGGTTAGGGTTAGGGTACGGGTTAGGGTTAGGGTACGGGTTAGGGTTAGGGTTAGTGTTAGCGTACGGGTTAGGGTTAGAGTACGGGTTAGGGTAAGGGTTAGGGTTAGGGTTAGGGTTAGGGTTAGGGTACGGGTTAGGGTTAGGGTACGGGTTAGGGTTAGGGTTAGGGTTAGGGTTAGGTTTAGGGTTAGGGTACGGTTTAGGGTTAGGGTTAGGGTACGTGTTAGGGTTAGGGTTATGGTTAGGGTACGGTTTGGGATTAGGGTTAGGGGTTAGGGTTAGGGTACAGGTTAGGGTTAGGTTTAGGGTTAGGGTACGGGTTAGGGTTAGGGTTAGTGTTAGGGTTAAGGTACGGGTTAGGGTTAGGGTTAAGGTTAGGGTTAGAGTTAGGGTACGGGTTAGGGGTAGGGTACGGGTTAGGGTTAGTGTTAGGGTTAGGGTTAGGTTTAGGGTACGGGTTAGGTTTAGGGTTAGGGTTAGGGTTAGGGTACGGGTTAGGGTACGGGTTAGGGTTAGGGTTATGTTTAGTGTACGGGTTAGGGTATGGGTTAGGGTTATGTTAGGGTACGGGTTGTGGTTAGGGTAAGGGTTGGGGTTAGGTTATGGGTACGGGTTAGGGTTAGGGTTAGGGTAGGGGTAGAGTTAGGGTACGGGTTAGGGTACGGGTTAGGGTTAGGGTTAGGGTTAGGGTTAGGGTTAGGGTTAGGGTACGGGTTGGGGTTAGGGTTAGGGTTAGGGTTAGGGTTTGGGTACGGATTAGGGTAGGGTTAGGGTTAGGGGTAGGATTAGGGTACGGGTTAGGGTACGGGTTAGGGTTAGGGTTAGGTTTACGGTTAGGGTACGGGTAAGGGTTAGGGTTAGGGGTTAGGGTTAGGGTTAGGGTTAGGTTTGGGTATGGGTTAGGGTTAGGGTACGGGTTTGGGTTAGGGTTAGGGTTAGGGTTAGGGGCTAGGGGTTAGGGTTAGGGTTAGGGTTAGGGTACGGGTTATGGTTAGGGTTAGGGTACGGGTTAGGGTACGGGTTAGGGTTAGGGTTAGGGTTAGGGGTTAGGGGTTAGGTTTAGGGTTAGGGTTAGTGTTAGGGTTAGGGTTAGGGTACGGGTTAGGGTTAGGGTACGGGTTAGTGTTAGGGTTAGTGTTAGGGTTAGGGTTAGTGTTAGGGTTAGTGTACGGGTTAGGGTACGGGTACGGGTTAGGGTACGGGTTAGGGTTAGGGTACGGGTTACGGCCCGGGTTAGGGTTAGGGTTAGGGTTAGGGTTAGGGTACGGTTTAGGGTTAGGGTTTGGGTTAGGGTTAGGGTACGGGTTAGGGTTAGGGTACGGGTTAGGGTTACGGTTAGGGTTAGGGTACGGGTTAGGTTTAGGGTTAGGGTTACGGTTAGTGTTAGGGTTACGGTACGGGTTAGGGTTAGGGTTAGGGTACGGGTTAAGGTTAGGTTACGAGTTAGGGTTAGGGTTAGGGTAGGGGTTAGGATTAGGGTTAGGGTTAGGGTACGGGTTATGGTTAGGGTTAGGTGTAGGTTTAGGGTTAGGGTTAGGGTACAGGTTAGGGTTAGGTTTAGGGTTAGGGTTAGGGTTAGGGTACGGGTTAGGGTTAGGGTACGGGTTAAGGTTAGTGTTAGGGTTAGGGTTAGGGTTAGGGTACGGGTTAGGTTTAGGGTTAGGGTTAGGGTTAGAGAACGGGTTAGGGTACGGGTTAGGGTTAGGGTTAGGGTTAGTGTACGGGTTAGGGTACGGGTTAGGGTTAGTGTTAGGGTACGGGTTGTGGTTAGGGTTAGGGTTAGGGTTAGTGTTTTGGTACGGGTTAAGGTTAGGGTTAGGGTTTGGGTAGGGTTAGGGTACGGGTTAGGGTACGGGTTAGGGTTAGGATTAGGGTTAGGGTTAGGTTACGGGTTAGGGTTAGGTTTAGGGGTTAGGGTTAGGGTTAGGGTTAGGGTTATTTTTGGTTATGGGTTAGGGTTAGGGTACGGGTTAGGGTTAGGGTACCGGTTAGGGTTAGGAGCTAGGGGTTAGGGTTAGGGTTAGGGTTAGGGTACGGGTTATGGTTAGGGTTAGGGTACGGGTTAGGGTACGGGTTAGGGTTAGGGTTAGGGTACGGGTTAGGGTTAGGGTACGGGTTAGTGTTAGGGTTAGGGTTAGGGTTAGTGTTAGGGTACGGGTTAGGGTACGGGTTAGGTTTAGGGTACGTGTTAGGGTTAGGGTACGGGTTAGGACCCGGGTTAGGGTTAGGGTTAGGGTTAGGGTACGGTTTAGGGTTAGGGTTTGGGTTAGGGTTAGGGTATGGGTTAGGGTTAGGGTACGGGTTAGGGTTAGGGTTAGGGTTAGGGTTAGGGGTTAGGGATTAGGGTTAGGGTTAGGGTTAGTGTTAGGGTTAGGGTACGGGTGAGGGTTAGGGTACGGGTTAGTGTTAGGGTTAGGGTTAGGGTTAGTGTTAGGGTTAGGATAAGGGTACGGGTTAGGGTACGGGTACTGTTTAGGGTACGGTTTAGGGTTAGGGTATGGGTTAGGGCCCGGGTTAGGGTTAGGGTTAGGGTTAGGTTTAGGGTACGGTTTAGGGTTAGGGTTTGGGTTAGGGTTAGGGTACGGGTTAGGGTTAGGGTACGGGTTAGGGTTACGGTTAGGGTTAGGGTACGGGTTAGGTTTAGGGTTAGGGTTAGAGTTAGTGTTAGGGTTACGGTACGGGTTAGGGTTAAGGTTAGGGTACGGGGTAGGGTTAGGGTACGGTTTAGGGTTAGGGTTAGGGTAGGGGTTAGGGTTAGGTTTAGGGTTAGGTTAGGCTACGGGTTATGGTTAGGGTTAGGTTTAGGGTTAGGGTTAGGGTTAGGGTACGGGTTAGGGTTAGGTTATTGTACGGGTTAGGGTTAGGGTACGGGTTAGGTTTAGGGTTAGTGTTAGGTTTAGCGTTAGGGTACGGGTTAGGGTTAGGGTTAGGGTTAGGGGTTAGGTTTAGGGTACAGGTTAGGGTTAGGTTTAGGGTTAGGGTACGGGTTAGGGTTAGGGTTAAGGTTAGTGTTAGGGTTAAGGTACGGGTTAGGGTTAGGGTTAAGGTTAGGGTTAGGGTTAGGGTACGGATTAGGGTTAGGGTACGGGTTAGGGTTAGTGTTAGGGTTAGGGTTAGGGTTAGGGTACGGGTTAGGTTTAGGGTTAGGGTTAGGGTTAGGGTTAGGGTACGGGTTAGGGTACGGGTTAGGGTAAGGGTTAGGGTTAGGGTACGGGTTAGGTTACGGCTTAGGGTTAGGGTTAGGGTACGGGTTGGGGTTAGGGTTAGGGTTAGGGTTAGGGTTTGGGTACCGGTTAGGGTTAGGGTTAGGGTTAGGGTACGAGTTGGGGTTAGGGTTAGGGGTTAGGGTTAGGGTTAGGGTTAGGGTTATTTTTGGGTATGGGTTAGGGTTAGGGTACGGGTTAGGGTTAGGGTTAGGGTTAGGGGCTAGGGGTTAGGGTTAGGGTTAGGGTTAGGGTACGGGTTATGGTTAGGGTTAGGGTACGGGTTAGGGTTAGGGTTAGAGTTAGGTTTAGGGTTAGGGTTAGGGTACGGGTTAATGTTAGGGTTATTGTACGGGTAAGGGTTAGGGTACGGGTTAGGGTTAGGGTTAGTGTTAGGGATAGCGTTAGGGTACGGGTTAGGGTTAGGGTTAGGGTTAGGGTTAGTTTTAGGGTACGGGTTAGGGTTAGGTTTAGGGTACGGGTTAGGGTTAGGGTACGGGATAGTGTTAGGGTACAGGTTAGGGTTGGGTACGGGTTAGGGTTAGGGTTGTGGTTAGGGTACGGTTTAGGGTTAGGGTACGGGTTAGGGTTAGAGTTAGGGTACGGGTTAGGTTTAGGGTTAGGATTAGGGTTAGGAAAGGGTTAGGATTAGGGTTAGCGTTAGGATTAGGGTACGGGTTAGGGTTAGGGTTAGGGTACGGGTTAGGGTTAGGGTTAGGGTTCGGGTTAGGTGTTAGGGGTTAGTGATAGGTTTAGGGTTAGGGTTAGGGTTAGGGTTAGGGTACGGGTTAGGGTACGGGTTAGGGTTAGGGTTAGGGTACGGGTTAGTGTTAGGGTTAGGGTTAGGGTTAGGGTACGGATTAGGGTTAGGGTACGGGTTAGGGTACGGGTTAGGGTTAGGGTACGGGTTAGGGATAGGGTTAGGGGTTAGGGTGAGGTTTAGGGTTAGGGATAGGGTTAGGGTACGGGTTAGGTTTAGGGTTAGGGTTAGGGTCAGGGTTAAGGGTTAGGGTTAGGGTTAGGGTTAGGGTACGGGTTAGGGTTAGGGTACGGGTTAGGTTTAGGGTACGGGTTAGTGTTAGGGTTAGGGTTAGGGTTAGGGTACGGGTTAGGGTTAGGGTTATGGTAAGGGTTTAGGGGTTAGTGTTAGGGTTAGGGTTTGGGTTAGGGTTAGGGTACGGGTTAGGGTACGGGTTAGGGTTAGGGTACGGGTTAGGGTTAGGGTTAGGGGTTAGGGTTAGGGTTAGGGTTAGGGTTAGGTTTGGGTATGGGTTAGGGTTAGGATACGGGTTAGGGTTAGGGTTAGGGTTAGGGTTAGGGTTAGGGTTAGGGGCTAGGGGTTAGGGTTTGGGTTAGGGATAGGGTACGGGTTATGGTTAGGCTTAGGGTATGGGTTAGGGTTAGGGTTAGGGTTAGGGTTAGGGTACGGGTAAGGGTTAGGGTAAGGGTTAGGGTTAGGGTTAGGTGTTAGGGTTTAGGGTTAGGGTTAGGGTTAGTGTTAGGGTTAGGTTACGGGTTAGGGTACGGGTTAGGGTTAGGGTACGGGTTAGTGTTAGGGTTAGGGTTAGGGTTAGGGTTAGGGTACGGGTTAGGGTACGGGTTAGGGTTAGGTTACGGGTTAGGGTTAGGGTTAGGGTACGGGTTAGGTTTAGGGTACGGGTTAGGGTTAGGGTTAGGGTTAGGTTTAGGGTACGGGTTAGGGTTAGGGTTAGTGTACGGGTTAGGGTTAGGTTTAGGGTTACAGTTAGGGTACGGGTTAGGGTTAGGGTTAGGGTACGGGTTAGGGTTAGGATTAGGGTTAGGGTACCTCGTATGGTTAGGTTTAGGTTACGGGGTAGGGTTAGGGTACGGATTAGGGTTAGGGTTATGGTACGGGTTAGGGTTAGGGTTAGGGTTAGGGTTAGGTGAAGGGTAGGTGTTAGGATTAGGGTACGGTTTAGGGTACGGGTTAGGGTTAGGGTTAGGTTTTGGGTACGGGTTAAGGTTAGGATTAGGGTACGGTTTAGGGGTAGGGTACGGTTTAGAGTTAGGGTTACGGTTAGGGTACGGGTTAGGGTTAGGGTACGGGTTAGGGTTAGGTTTAGGTTTAGGGTTAGGGTACGGGTTAGGGTTAGGGTTAGGGTACGGGTTAGGGTTAGGGTTAGGGTTAGGGTTAGGGTACGGTTTAGGGTTAGGGTTAGGGTACGAGTTATGTTAGGGTTAGGGTTAGGGTTAGGGTTAGGGTTACGGTTAGGTTTAGGGTACGGGTTAGGGTTAGGGTTAGGGTACGGGTTAGGTTTAGGGTTAGGGTACGGGTTATGGTTAGGGTTAGGGTTAGGGTTAGGGTTAGGCTACGGGTTAGGGTTAGGGTTAGGTTTAGGGTTAGTGTTAGGGGTTAGGTGTTAGGGTGAGTGTTAGGGTTAGGGTTAGAGGTTAGGGGTAGGGTTAGGGTTAGGGTTAGGGTTAGGGTTAGGGTTAGGGTACGGGTTAGGGTTAGGTTTAGGGTTAGTGTTAGGGTTAAATGACGGGTTAGGGTTAGGATTAGGGTTAGGGTTAGGGTTAGGGGTTGGAGGTTAAGGTTAGGGTTAGGGTTAGGGTTAGTGTTAGGGTATGGGTTAGGGTTAGCGTTAGGGTTAGGATTAGGGTTAGGGTACGGGTTAGGTTTAGGGAAGGGTTAGGGTTAGGGTACGGTTTAGGGTACGGGTTAGGGTACGGGTTAGGTTTAGGGTTAACATTCGGGTTAGAGTTAGGGTTAGTGTTAGGGTTAGGGTACGGCTTAGGGTACGGGTAAGGGTACGGGTTAGGGTTAGGGTACGGGTACGGGTTAGGGTTAGGGTTAGTGTTAGGGTGCGGTTTAGGGTTCAGGTTAGGGTTAGGGTTAGGTTTAGGGTACGGGTTAGGGTTAGAGTTAGGGTTAGGGTTAGGGTTAGGTTATGGGTTAGGGTTAGGGTTAGGGTTAGGATTAGATTACGGGGTAGGGTTAGGGTTAGGGTTAGGGTACGTTTTTGGGTTAGGGTACGGTTTAGGGTTAGGGTTAGGGTTGGGGTACGGGTTAGGGTTAGGGTACGGGTTAGGGTTAGGGTTAGGGTACGGGTTAGGTTTAGGGTACTGTTTAGGGTTAGGGTTAGGTTTAGGGTTAGGGTTAGGGTACGGGTCATGGTTAGGGTTTGGTTTAGAGTTAGGGTTAGGGTTAGGGTACGGGTTAGGGTTAGGTTTAGGGGTTAGGGTTAGGGTTAGGGTTAGGGTTAGGGTACGGGTTAGGGTTAGTGTTAGGGTTAGGGTTAGGTTCAGTGTTAGGGGTTAGTGTTAGGGTTAGGGTTAGGGTACGGGTTAGGGTTAGGGTTAGGGTATGGGTTAGGTTTAGGGTACGGGTTAGGGTTAGGGTTAGGGTTAGCATTAGGGTAAGTGTTAGAGTTAGGGTTAGTGTTAGGGTTAGGGTTAGGGTACGGGTTAGGGTTAGGGTTAGGGTACGGGTTAGGGTTAGGTTACGGGTTAGGTTTAGGGTACGGGTTAGGGTACGGGTTAGGGTTAGGGTTAGGGTTAGGGTTAGGGTAAGGGTTAGGGTTAGGGTACGGGTTAGGGTTAGAGTTAGGTTACGGGTTAGGGTTAGGGTTAGGGGTTATGTTTAGGGTTAGTGTACGGGTTAGGGTTAGGGTACGGGTTAGGGTTAGAGTTAGGGTTAGGGTTAGCGTACGGGTTAGGGTTAGGTGTAGTGTTAGGGTTAGGGTACGGGTTAGGGTTAGGGTACGGGTTAGGGTTAGGTTTAGAGTTAGGGTTAGGTTTAGGAAAGGGTTAGGTTTAGGGGTAGCGTTAGGGTTAGGGTACGGGTTAGGGTTAGGTTTAGGGTACGGCTTAGGGTTAGGGTTAGGGTTAGGGTTTAGAGTTAGGGTTAGGGTTAGGGTTTGGGTTACGTTAGGGTACGGGTTAGGGTACGGGTTAGGGTTAGGGTACGGGTTAGGGTTAGGGTTAGGGGTTAGGGTTAGGGTTAGGGTTAGGTTTGGGTATGGGTTAGGGTTAGGGTACGGGTTAGGGTTAGGGTTAGGTTTAGGGTTAGGGTTAGGGGCTAGGGGTTAGGGTTTGGGTTAGGGTTAGGGTACGGGTTATCGTTAGGGTTAGGGTATGGGTTAGGGTTAGGGTTAGGGTTAGGGTACGGGTAAGGGTTAGGGTAAATGTTAGGGTTAGGGTTAGCTGTTAGGGTTTAGGGTTAGGGTTAGGGTTAGTGTTAGGGTTAGGTTACGGGTTAGGGTACGGGTTAGGGTTAGGGTACGGGTTAGTGTTAGGGTTAGGGTTAGGGTTAGGGTTAGGGTACGGGTTAGGGTACGGGTTAGGGTTAGGGTACGGGTTAGGGTTAGTGTATGGGTTAGGGCCCGGGTTAGGGTTAGGGTTAGGGTTAGGGTTAGGGTACGGTTTAGGGTTAGTGTACGGGTTAGGGTTACGGTTAGTGTTAGGGTACGGGTTAGGTTTAGGGTTAGGGTTACGGTTAGTGTTAGGTTTAGTGTACGGGTTAGGGTTAGGGTTAGGGTAGGGGTTAGGGTTAGGGTTAGGGTCAGCGTTAGGGTACGGGTTATGGTTAGGGTTAGGTTTAGGGTTAGGGTTAGGGTTAGGGTACGGGTTAGGGTTATGGTTATTTTACGGGTTAGGGTTAGGCCACGAGTTAGGGTTAGGGTTAGTGTTAGGGTTAGCGTTAGGGTACGGGTTAGGGTTAGGGTTAGGGTTATGGGTTAGAGTTAGAGTACAGGTGAGGGTTAGGTTTAGGGTTAGGGTACGGGTTAGGGTTAGGGTTAGGGTTAGGGTTAAGGTACGGGTTAGTGTTAGGGTTAAGGTTAGGGTTAGGGTTAGGTTACGGTTTAGGGTTAGGGTACGGGTTAGGGTTAGTGTTAGGGTTAGGGTTAGGGTTAGGGTACGGGTTAGGGTTAGGGTACGGGTTAGGGTTAGTGTTAGGGTTAGGGTTAGGGTGAGGGTACGGGTTAGGTTTAGGTTTAGGGTTAGGGTTAGGGTACGGGTTAGGGTACGGTTTCGGTTAGGGTTAGGGTTAGGGTACGGGTTAGGGTTTGGGTATGGGTTAGGTTTAGGGTTAGGGTTTGGGGTAGGGTTAGGGTACGGGTTAGGGTATGGGTTAGGGTTAGGTTTAGGGTTAGGGTTAGGTTACGGGTTAGGGTTAGGGTTAGGGGTTAGGTTTAGGGTTAGTGTTAGGGTTAGGTTTGGGTATGGGTTAGGGTTAGGGTACGGGTTAGGGTACGGGTTAGGGTTAGGGTTAGGGTTAGGGGCTAGGGGTTAGGGTTAGGGATAGGGTACGTGTTATGGTTAGGGTTAGGGTACGGGTTAGGGTACGGGTTAGGGTTAGGTTTAGGGTACGGGTTAGGGTTAGGGTTAGGGTTAGGGTTAGGGGTTAGGGGTTAGGGTTAGGGTTAGTGTTAGGGTTAGGGTACGGGTTAGGGTACGGGTTAGGGTTAGGGTACGGGATAGAGTTAGGGTTAGGGTTAGGGTTAGGGTTAGGGTTAGGGTTAGGGTACGGGTTAGGGCCCGGGTTAGGGTTAGGGTTAGGGTTAGGGTTAGGGTACGGTTTAGGGTTAGGGTTTGGGTTAGGGTTAGGGTACGGGTTAGGGTTAGGGTAAGGGTTAGGGATACTGTTAGGTTTAGGGTACGGTTAGGTTTAGGGTTAGGGTTACGGTTAGGGTTAGGGTTAGTGTTAGGGTTAGGTTACGGGTTAGGGTACGGGTTAGGGTTAGGGTACGGTTTAGTGTTAGGGTTAGGGTTAGGGTTAGGGTTAGGGTTAGGGTACGGGTTAGGGTACGGGTTAGGGTTAGGTTACGGGTTAGGGTTAGGGTTAGGGTACGGGTTAGGTTTAGGGTACGGGTTAGGGTTAGGGTTAGGGTTAGGTTTAGGGTACGGGTTAGGGTTAGGGTTAGTGTACGGGTTAGGGTTAGGTTTAGGGTTACAGTTAGGGTACGGGTTAGGGTTAGGGTTAGGGTACGGGTTAGGGTTAGGATTAGGGTTAGGGTACGTGGTATGGTTAGGTTTAGGTTACGGGGTAGGATTAGGGTACGGGTTAGGGTTAGGGTTAGGGTACGGGTTAGGGTTAGGGTTAGGGTTAGTGTTAGGTGAAGGGTACGTGTTAGGGTTATGGTTAGGGTTAGGGTTAGGGTTAGGGTTAGGGTTACGGTTAGGTTTAGGGTACGGGTTAGGGTTAGGGTTAGGGTACGGGTTAGGTTTAGGGTTAGGGTACGGGTTATGGTTAGGGTTAGGGTTAGGGTTAGGGTTAGGCTACGGGTTAGCGTTAGGGTTAGGTTTAGGGTTAGTGTTAGGGGTTAGGTGTTAGGGTGAGGGTTAGGGTTAGGGTTAGAGGTTAGGGGTAGGGTTAGGGTTAGGGTACGGTTTAGGGGTAGGGTACGGTTTAGAGTTAGGGTTACGGTTAGGGTACGGGTTAGGGTTAGGGTACGGGTTAGGGTTAGGTTTAGGTTTAGGGTTAGGGTACGGGTTAGGGTTAGGGTTAGGGTACGGGTTAGGGTTAGGGTTAGGGTTAGGGTTAGGGTACGGTTTAGGGTTAGGGTTAGGGTACGAGTTAGGGTAGGGTTAGGGTTAGGGTTAGGGTTAGGGTTACGGTTAGGTTTAGGGTACGGGTTAGGGTTAGGGTTAGGGTACGGGTTAGGTTTAGGATTAGGGTACGGGTTATGGTTAGGGTTAGGGTTAGGGTTAGGGTTAGGCTACGGGTTAGGGTTAGGGTTAGGTTTAGGGTTAGTGTTAGGGGTTAGGTGTTAGGGTGAGTGTTAGGGTTAGGGTTAGAGGTTAGGGGTAGGGTTAGGGTTAGGGTTAGGGTTAGGGTTAGGGTTAGGGTACGGGTTAGGGTTAGGTTTAGGGTTAGTGTTAGGGTTAAATGACGGGTTAGGGTTAGGATTAGGGTTAGGGTTAGGGTTAGGGGTTGGAGGTTAAGGTTAGGGTTAGGGTTAGGGTTAGTGTTAGGGTATGGGTTAGGGTTAGCGTTAGGGTTAGGATTAGGGTTAGGGTACGGGTTAGGTTTAGGGAAGGGTTAGGGTTAGGGTACGGTTTAGGGTACGGGTTAGGGTACGGGTTAGGTTTAGGGTTAACATTCGGTTTAGAGTTAGGGTTAGTGTTAGGGTTAGGGTACGGCTTAGGGTACGGGTAAGGGTACGGGTGAGGGTTAGGGTACGGGTTAGGGTTAGGGTTAGGGTTAGTGTTAGGGTGCGGTTTAGGGTTCAGGTTAGGGTTAGGGTTAGGTTTAGGGTACGGGTTAGGGTTAGAGTTAGGGTTAGGGTTAGGGTTAGGTTATGGGTTAGGGTTAGGGTTAGGGTTAGGATTAGATTACGGGGTAGGGTTAGGGTTAGGTTACGTTTTTGGGTTAGGGTACGGTTTAGGGTAAGGGTTAGGGTTGGGGTACGGGTTAGGGTTAGGGTACGGGTTAGGGTTAGGGTTAGGGTACGGGTTAGGTTTAGGGTACTGTTTAGGGTTAGGGTTAGGTTTAGGGTTAGGGTACGGGTTAGGGTTAGGGTTAGGGTACGGGTCATGGTTAGGGTTTGGTTTAGAGTTAGGGTTAGGGTTAGGGTACGGGTTAGGGTTAGGTTTAGGGGTTAGGGTTAGGGTTAGGGTTAGGGTTAGGGTACGGGTTAGGGTTAGTGTTAGGGTTAGGGTTAGGTTCAGTGTTAGGGGTTAGTGTGAGGGTTAGGGTTAGGGTACGGGTTAGGGTTAGGGTTAGGGTATGGGTTAGGTTTAGGGTACGGGTTAGGGTTAGGGTTAGGGTTAGCATTAGGGTAAGTGTTAGAGTTAGGGTTAGTGTTAGGGTTAGGGTTAGGGTACGGGTTAGGGTTAGGGTTAGGGTACGGGTTAGGGTTTGGTTACGGGTTAGGGTTAGGGTACGGGTTAGGGTACGGGTTAGGGTTAGGGTTAGGGTTACGGTTAGTGTTAGGTTTAGTGTACGGGTTAGGGTTAGGGTTAGGTTAGGGGTTAGGGTTAGGGTTAGGGTCAGCGTTAGGGTACGGGTTATGGTTAGGGTTAGGTTTAGGGTTAGGGTTAGGGTTAGGGTACGGGTTAGGGTTATGGTTATTTTACGGGTTAGGGTTAGGCCACGAGTTAGGGTTAGGGTTAGTGTTAGGGTTAGCGTTAGGGTACGGGTTAGGGTTAGGGTTAGGGTTATGGGTTAGAGTTAGAGTACAGGTGAGGGTTAGGTTTAGGGTTAGGGTACGGGTTAGGGTTAGGGTTAGGGTTAGGGTTAAGGTACGGGTTAGTGTTAGGGTTAAGGTTAGGGTTAGGGTTAGGTTACGGGTTAGGGTTAGTGTACGGGTTAGCGTTAGTGTTAGGGTTAGGGTTAGGGTTAGGGTACGGGTTAGGGTTAGGGTACGGGTTAGGGTTAGTGTTAGGGTTAGGGTTAGGGTGAGGGTACGGGTTAGGTTTAGGTTTAGGGTTAGGGTTAGGGTACGGGTTAGGGTACGGTTTCGGTTAGGGTTAGGGTTAGGGTACGGGTTAGGGTTTGGGTACGGGTTAGGTTTAGGGTTAGGGTTTGGGGTAGGGTTAGGGTACGGGTTAGGGTATGGGTTAGGGTTAGGTTTAGGGTTAGGGTTAGGTTACGGGTTAGGGTTAGGGTTAGGGGTTAGGTTTAGGGTTAGTGTTAGGGTTAGGTTTGGGTATGGGTTAGGGTTAGGGTACGGGTTAGGTTACGGGTTAGGGTTAGGGTTATGGTTAGGGGCTAGGGGTTAGGGTTAGGGATAGGGTACGGGTTATGGTTAGGGTTAGGGTACGGGTTAGGTTACGGGTTAGGGGTAGGTTTAGGGTACAGGTTGGGTTAGGGTTAGGGTTAGGTTTAGGGTTAGGGGTTAGGGGTTAGGGTTAGGGTTAGTGTTAGGGTTAGGGTACGGGTTAGGGTACGGGTTAGGGTTAGGGTACGGGATAGAGTTAGGGTTAGGGTTAGGGTTAGGGTTAGGGTACGGGTTAGGGCCCGGGTTAGGATTAGGGTTAGGGTTAGGGTTAGGGTACGGTTTAGGGTTAGGGTTTGGGTTAGGGTTAGGGTATGGGTTAGGGTTAGGGTAAGGGTTAGGGATACTGTTAGGTTTAGCGTACGGTTAGGTTTAGGGTTAGGGTTACGGTTAGGGTTAGGGTTAGGGTTAGGTTTAGGGTTAGGTTTAGGGTACGGGTTAGGGTTAGGGTTAGGGTATGGGTTAGGGTTAGGGTTAGTGTTAGGGTACGGTTTAGGGTTAGGGTACGGCTTAGGGTTAGGGTTAGGGTTAGGGTACGGGTTAGGGTTAGGGTACGGGTTAGGGTTAGGGTTAGGTTTAGGGTACGGGTTAGGGTTAGGGTTAGGGTATGGGATAGGGTTAGGTTTAGGGTTAGGGTTAGGGTACGGGTTAGGGTTAGGGTTAGGGTACGGGTTAGGGTTAGGGTTAGGGTTAGGTTTAGGGTATGTGGTAGGGTTAGGGTTAGGGTACGGGTTAGGGTTAGGGTTAGGGTTAGGGTACGGGTTAGGGTTAGGGTACGGGTTAGGGTTAGGGTTAGGTTTAGGGTACGGGTTAGGGTTAGGGTTAGGGTATGGGATAGGGTTAGGTTTAGGGTTAGGGTTAGGGTACGGGTTAGGGTTAGGGTTAGGGTACGGGTTAGGGTTAGGGTTAGGGTTAGGTTTAGGGTATGTGGTAGGGTTAGGGTTAGGGTACGGGTTAGGGTTAGGGTACGGGTTAGGGTTAGGGTTAGGGTTAGGTTACGTGTTAGGGTTATGGTTAGGGTTAGGGTTAGGGTTAGGGTTAAGGGTTAGGGTTAGGGTTAGGGTAAGGGTTAGGGTTAGGGTACGGTTTAGGGTACGGGTTAGGGTTAGAATTAGGGTTACGGTTAGGGTATGGGTTAGGGTTAGGATTAGGGTACGGTTTAGGGTTAGGGTACGGTTTAGGGTTAGGGTTAGGTTAGGGTACGGGTTAGGGTTAGGGTACGGGTTAGGGTTAGGGTTAGGGTATGGGTTAGGTTTAGGGTACGGGTTAGGTTTAGGGTTAGGGTTAGGTTTAGGGTACGGGTGCGGGTTAGGGTTAGGGTACGGGTTAGGGTTAGGGTTAGGATTACGGTTAGGGTACGGGTTAGGGTTATGGTTAGGGTACGGGTTAGGTTTAGGGTTAGGGTTAGGGTTAGGGTACGTGGTATGGTTAGGGTTAGGGTACGGGGTAGGGTTAGGGTACGGGTTAGGTTTAGGGTTAGGGTACGGGTTAGGGTTAGGGTTAGGGTTAGGTTTAGGGTACGTGTTAGGGTTATGGTTAGGGTTAGGGTTAGGGTTAGGGTTAGGGTTAGGGTACGGGTTAGGGTTAGGGTTAGGGTACGGGTTAGGGTTAGGGTTAGGGTACGGTTTAGGGTTAGGGTTAGGGTACTTGTTAGGGTTAGGGTTATGGTTAGGGTATGGGTTGGGTTTAGGGTTAGGGGTTAGGGTTAGGGTACAGGTTAGGGTTAGGGTTAGGGTTAGGGTACGGGTTAGGGTTAGGGTTAGGGTTAGTGTTAGGGTTAAGGTACGGGTTAGGGTTAGGGTTAAGGTTAGGGTTAGGGTTAGGGTACGGGTTAGTGTTAGGGTACGGGTTAGGGTTAGGGTACGGGTTAGGGTTAGGGTTAGTGTTAGCGTATGGGTTAGGGTTAGAGTACGGGTTAGGGTAAGGGTTAGGGTTAGGGTTAGGTTTAGGGTACGGGTTAGGGTTAGGGTACGGGTTAGGGTTAGGGTTAGGGTACGGGTTAGGGTTAGGGTTATGGTACGGTTTAGGGTTAGGGTTAGGGTACTTGTTAGGGTTAGGGTTATGGTTAGGGTATGGGTTGGGGTTAGGGTTAGGGGTTAGGGTTAGGGTACAGGTTCGGGTTAGGTTTAGGGTTAAGGTACGTGTTAGGGTTAGGGTTAGGGTTAGTGTTAGGGTTAAGGTACGGGTTAGGGTTAGGGTTAAGTTTAGGGTTAGTGTTAGGGTACGGGTTAGTGTTAGGGTACGGGTTAGGGTTAGTGTTAGGGTTAGGGTTAGGTTTAGGGTACGGGTTAGGTTTAGGGTTAGGGTTAGGTTTAGGGTACGGGTTAGGGTACGGGTTAGGGTTAGGGTTAGGGTTAGTGTACGGGTTAGGGTATGGGTTAGGGTTAGGGTACGGGTTGTGGTTAGGGTTAGGGTTTGGGTTAGGGTTTGGGTACGGGTTAGGGTTAGGGTTAGGGTTTGGGGTAGGGTTAGGGTACGGGTTAGGGTACGGGTTAGGGTACGGGTTAGGGTTAGGGTTAGGGTTAGGGTTAGGTTACGGGTTGGGGTTAGGGTTAGGGTTAGGGTTTGGGTACGGATTAGGGTAGGGTTAGGGTTAGGGGTAGGATTAGGGTACGGGTTAGGGTACGGGTTAGGGTTAGGGTTAGGGTTACGGTTAGGGTACGGGTTAGGGTTAGGGTTAGGGGTTAGGGTTAGGTTTAGGGTTAGGGTTAGGTTAGGGTACGGGTTAGGGTTAGGGTACGGGTTAGGGTTAGGGTTAGTGTTAGCGTACGGGTTAGGGTTAGAGTACGGGTTAGGGTACGGGTTAGGGTTAGGGTTAGGTTTAGGGTACGGGTTAGGGTTAGGGTACGGGTTAGGGTTAGGGTTAGGGTACGGGTTAGGGTTAGGGTTAGGGTACGGTTTAGGGTTAGGGTTAGGGTACTTGTTAGGTTTAGGGTTATGGTTAGGGTACGGGTTGGGTTTAGGGTTAGGGGTTAGGGTTAGGGTACAGGTTAGGGTTAGGTTTAGGGTTAGGGTATGGGTTAGGGTTAGGGTTAGGGTTAGTGTTAGGTTTAAGGTACGGGTTAGGGTTAGGGTTAAGGTTAGTGTTAGGGTTAGGGTACGGGTTAGTGTTAGGGTACGGGTTAGGGTTAGTGTTAGTGTTAGGGTTAGGTTTAGGGTACGGGTTAGGTTTAGGGTTAGGGTTAGGGTTAGGGTACGGGTTAGGGTACGGGTTAGGGTTAGGGTTAGGGTTAGTGTACGGGTTAGGGTATGGGTTAGGGTTAGGGTACGGGTTGTGGTTAGGGTTAGGGTTGGGGTTAGGGTTTGTGTACGGGTTAGGGTTAGGGTTAGGGTTTGGGGTAGGGTTAGGGTACGGGTTAGGGTACGGGTTAGGGTTAGGGTTAGGGTTAGGGTTAGGGTTAGGTTTAGGGTTAGGGTTAGGGTTAGTGTTAGGGTTAGGGTACGGGTTAGGTTTAGGGTTAGGGTACGGGTTAGTGTTAGGGTACGGATTAGGGTTAGGGTTAGGGTACAGGTTAGGGTTAGGGTTAGGGGTTAGGGTTAGGGTTTGGGTTAGGGTTAGGTTTAGGGTACGGGTTAGGATTAGGGTACGGTTTAGGGGTAGGTTTAGAGTTAGGGTTAGGGTTAGCGTACGGGTTAGGGTTAGGGTTAGGATTAGGGTTAGGTTTAGGGTACTGTTTAGGGTTAGGCTACGGGTTAGGGTTAGGGTTAGGGTTATGTTTAGGGTTAGGAAAGGGTTAGGGTTAGGGTTAGGGTTAGGGTACGGGTTAGGGTTAGGGTAGGGTTAGGGTTAGGTTTAGGGTTAGGATACGGGTTAGGGTACGGGTTAGGGTTAGGGTTAGGGTTAGGGTTAGGGTTAGGGTACAGGTTAGGGTTAGTGTTAGGGTTAGGGTTATGGTTAGGGTACGGGTTAGGGTTAGTGTACGGGTTAGTGTTAGGGTTAGGGTTAGGGTTAGGGTTAGGGTACGTGTTAGGGTTAGGATTAGGGTTAGGGTTAGGGTACCGGTTAGGGTTAGGGTACGGGTTAGCGTTAGGATACGGGTTAGGGTACGGGTAAGGGTTAGGGTACGGGTTAGGGTTAGTGTTAGGGTTAGGGTTAGGGTAGGGTACGGGTTAGGGTTAGGGTTAGGGTTAGGGTTAGGTTTAGTGTTAGGGTATGGGTTAGGGTTAGTGTTAGGGTTAGGGTTAGGATAGGGTATGGGTTACTGTTAGGGTTAGGGTTAGGATTAGGGTTAGGGTTAGGTTTAGGTTACGGGTTAGGATTAAGTGTTAGGGTTAGGGTTAGGTTTAGGGTACGGGTTAGGGTTAGGGTTAGGGTTAGGGTTAGGGTACGGGATAGGGTTAGGGTTAGGGTACGGGTTAGGGTTAGGGTACGGGTTAGGGTTAGGATTAGGTTTAGGGTTAGGGTACTGGTTAAGGTTAGTGTTAGGGTACGGGTTAGGTTAAGGGTTAGGGTTAGGGTACGGTTTAGGGTTAGGGTTAGGGTACGGGTTAGGGTTAGGGTACGGGTTAGGGTTAGGGTTAGGGTTAGGGTTAGTGTTAGGGTTAGCGTACGGGTTATGGTTAGGGTTAGGGTACGGGTTAGGGTTAGGGTACGGGTTAGGGTTAGGGTTAGTGTTAGCGTACGGGTTAGGGTTAGAGTACGGGTTAGGGTAAGGGTTAGGGTTAGGGTTAGGGTTAGGGTACGGGTTAGGGTTAGGGTACGGGTTAGGGTTAGGGTTACGGTACGGGTTAGGTTTAGGGTTAGGGTACGGTTTAGGGTTAGGTTTAGGGTACGTGTTAGGGTTAGGGTTATGGTTAGGGTACGGGTTGGGGTTAGGGTTAGGGGTTAGGGTTAGGGTACAGGTTAGGGTTAGGTTTAGGGTTAGGGTACGGGTTAGGGTTAGGGTTAGGGTTAGTTTTAGGGTTAAGGTACGGGTTAGGGTTAGGGTTAAGGTTAGGGTTAGGGTTAGGGTACGGGTTAGGGTTAGGGTACGGGTTAGGGTTAGTGTTAGGGTTAGGGTTAGGTTTAGGGTACGGGTTAGGTTTAGGGTTAGGGTTAGGGTTAGGGTACGGGTTAGGGTACGGGTTAGGGTTAGGGTTATGTTTAGTGTACGGGTTAGGGTATGGGTTAGGGTTAGGGTTAGGGTACGGGTTGTGGTTAGGGTAAGGGTTGGGGTTAGGTTTTGGGTACGGGTTAGGGTTAGGATTAGGGTTTGGGGTAGAGTTAGGGTACGGGTTAGGGTACGGGTTAGGGTTAGGGTTAGGGTAAGGGTTAGGGTTAGGATAAGGGTTGGGGTTAGGGTTAGGGTTAGGGTTAGGGTTTGGGTACGGATTAGGGTAGGGTTAGGGTTAGGGGTAGGATTAGGGTAGGGGTTAGGGTACGGGTTAGGGTTAGGGTTAAGGTTACGGTTAGGGTACGGGTTAGGGTTAGGGTTAGGGGTTAGGGTTAGGGTTAGTGTTAGGGTTAGGTTTGGGTATGGGTTAGGGTTAGGGTACGGGTTAGGGTTAGGGTTAGGGTTAGGGTTAGGGGCTAGGGGTTAGGGTTAGGGTTAGGGTTAGGGTACGGGTTATGGTTAGGGTTAGGGTACGGGTTAGGGTTAGGGTTAGGGTTAGGGTTAGGTTTAGGGTACGGGTTAGGGTTAGGTTTAGGGTTAGGGTTAGGGTTAGGGGTTAGGGGTTAGGTTTAGGGTTAGGGTTAGTGTTAGGGTTAGGGTTAGGGTACGGGTTAGGGTTAGGGTACGGTTTAGTGTTAGGGTTAGGGTTAGTGTTAGTGTTAGGGTTAGGGTACGGGTTAGGGTACGGGTACGGGTTAGGGTACGGTTTAGGGTTAGGGTACGGGTTACGGCCCGGGTTAGGGTTAGGGTTAGGGTTAGGGTTAGGGTACGGTTTAGGGTTAAGGTTTGGGTTAGGGTTAGGGTACGGGTTAGGGTTAGGTTATGGGTTAGGGTTACGGTTAGTGTTAGGGTACGGGTTAGGTTTAGGGTTAGGGTTACGGTTAGTGTTAGGGTTACGGTACGGGTTAGGGTTAGGGTTAGGGTACGGGTTAGGGTTAGGTTACGAGTTAGGGTTAGGGTTAGGGTAGGGGTTAGGGTTAGGGTTAGGGTTAGGGTACGGGTTATGGTTAGGGTTAGGTGTAGGGTTAGGTTTAGTGTTAGGGTACAGGTTAGGGTTAGGTTTAGGGTTAGGGTTAGGGTTAGGGTACGGGTTAGGGTTAGGGAACGGGTTAAGGTTAGTGTTAGGGTTAGGGTTAGGGTTAGGGTACGGGTTAGGTTTAGGGTTAGGTTTAGGGTTAGAGAACGGGTTAGGGTACGGGTTAGGGTTAGGTTTAGGGTTAGTGTACGGGTTAGGGTACGGGTTAGGGTTAGGGTTAGGGTACGGGTTGTGGTTAGGGTTAGGTTTAGGGTTAGGGTTTTGGTACGGGTTAGGGTAAGGGTTAGGGTTTGGGTAGGGTTAGGGTACGGGTTAGGGTACGGTTAGGGTTAGGATTAGGGTTAGGGTTAGGGTACGGGTTAGGGTTAGGGTTAGGGGTTAGGGTTAGGGTTAGGGTTAGGGTTATTTTTGGGTATGGGTTAGGGTTAGGGTACGGGTTAGGGTTAGGGTACCGGTTAGGGTTAGGGGCTAGGGCTTAGGGTTAGGTTTAGGGTTAGGGTACGGGTTATGGTTAGGGTTAGGGTACGGGTTAGGGTACGGGTTAGGGTACGGGTTAGGGTTAGGGTTAGGGTTAGGGTTAGGGTTAGGGGTTTGGGGTTAGGGTTAGTGTTAGTGTTAGGGTTAGGGTACGGGTTAGGGTACGGGTTAGGGTTAGGGTACGGGTTAGTGTTAGTGTTAGGGTTAGGGTTAGTGTTAGGGTACGGGTTAGGGTACGGGTTAGTTTTAGGGTATGGGTTAGGGTTAGGGTACGGGTTAGGGCCCTGGTTAGGGTTAGGGTTAGGGTTAGGTTACGGTTTAGGGTTAGGGTTTGGGTTAGGGTTAGGGTACGGGTTAGGGTTAGGGTACGGGTTAGGGTTAGGGTTAGGGTTTGGGTTAGGGTTAGGGTACGGGTTAGGGTTAGGGTACGGGTTAGGGTACGGGTACGGTTGAGGGTACGGTTTAGGGTTAGGGTACGGGTTAGGGCCCGGGTTAGGGTTAGGGTTAGGGTTAGGTTTAGGGTACGGTTTAGGGTTAGGGTTTGGGTTAGGGTTAGGGTACGGGTTAGGGTTAGGGTACGGGTTAGGGTTACGGTTAGGGTTAGGGTACGGGTTAGGTTTAGGGTTAGGGTTAGAGTTAGTGTTAGGGTTACGGTACGGGTTAGGGTTAGGGTTAGGGTACGGGGTAGGGTTAGGGTACGGGTTAGGGTTAGGGTTAGGGTAGGGGTTAGGGTTAGGGTTAGGGTTAGGGTTAGGCTACGGGTTATGGTTAGGGTTAGGTTTAGGTTTAGGGTTAGGGTTAGGGTACGGGTTAGGGTTAGGTTATTGTACGGGTTAGGTTTAGGGTACGGGTTAGGTTTAGGGTTAGTGTTAGGTTTAGCGTTAGGGTACGGGTTAGGGTTAGGGTTAAGGTTAGTGTTAGGGTTAAGGTACGGGTTAGGGTTAGGGTTAAGGTTAGGGTTAGGTTTAGGGTACGGGTTAAGGTTACGGTACGGGTTAGGGTTAGTGTTAGGGTTAGGGTTAGGGTTAGGGTACGGGTTAGGTTTAGGTTTAGGGTTAGGGTTAGGGTACGGGTTAGGGTAAGGGTTAGGGTTAGGGTACGGGTTAGGTTACGGCTTAGGGTTAGGGTTAGGGTACGGGTTGGGGTTAGGGTTAGGGTTAGGGTTAGGGTTTGGGTACGGGTTAGGGTTAGGTTTAGGGTACGGGTTAGGGTTCGGGTTAGGGGTTAGGGTTAGGGTTAGGGTTAGGGTTATTTTTGGGTATGGGTTAGGGTTAGGGTACGGGTTAGGGTTAGGGTTAGGGTTAGGGGATAGGGGTTAGGGTTAGGGTTAGGGTTAGGGTACGGGTTATGGTTAGGGTTAGGGTACGGGTTAGGGTTAGGGTTAGAGTTAAGGTTAGGGTACGGGTTAGGGTTAGGGTTAGGGTTAGGGTTACGGTTAGGGTTAGGGTTAGGGTTAGGGTACGGGTTAGGGTTACGGTTAGGGTTAGGGTTAGGGTACGGGTTAGGGTTAGGGTACGGGTTAGGGTTACGGTTAGTGTTAGGGTACGGTTAGGTTTAGGGTTAGGTTTACGGTTAGTGTTAGGGTTAGGGTACGGGTTAGGGTTAGGGTACGGGTTAGGGTTAGGGTACGGGTTAGGGTTAGGGTTAGGGTAGGGGTTAGGGTTAGGGTTAGGGTTAGAGTTAGGGTACGGGTTATGGTTAGGGTTAGGTTTAGTGTTAGGGTTAGGGTTAGGGTACAGGTTAATGTTAGGGTTATTGTAAGGGTTAGGGTTAGGGTACGGGTTAGGGTTAGGGTTAGTGTTAGGGTTAGCGTTAGGGTACGGGTTAGGGTTAGGGTTAGGGTTAGGGTTAGTTTTAGGGTACGGGTTAGGGTTAGGTTTAGGGTATGGGTTAGGGTTAGGGTACGGGTTAGTGTTAGGGTATGGGTTAGGTTTGGGTACGGGTTAGGGTTAGGGTTAGGGTTAGGGTACGGTTTAGGGTTAGGGTACGGGTTAGGGTTAGAGTTAGGGTACGGGTTAGGGTTAGGGTTAGGATTAGGGTTAGGAAAGGGTTAGGATTAGGGTTAGCGTTAGGATTAGGGTACGGCTTAGGGTTAGGGTTAGGGTACGGGTTAGGGTTAGGTTTAGGGTTCGGGTTAGGTGTTAGGGGTTAGTGATAGGGTTAGGGTTAGGGTTAGGGTTAGGGTTAGGGTACGGGTTAGGGTACGGGTTAGGGTTAGGGCACGGGTTAGTGTTAGGGTTAGGGTTAGGGTTAGGGTACGGATTAGGGTTAGGGTACGGGTTAGGGTACGGGTTAGGGTTAGGGTACGGGTTAGGGTTAGGGTTAGGGGTTAGGGTGAGGTTTAGGGTTAGGGATAGGGTTAGGGTACGGGTTAGGTTTAGGGTTAGGTTTAGGGTCAGGGTTAGGGGTTAGGGTTAGGGTTATGGTTAGGGTAGGGGTTAGGGTTAGGGTATGGGTTAGGTTTAGGGTACGGGTTAGGGTTAGGGTTAGGGTTAGGGTTAGGGTACGGGTTAGGGTTAGGGTTAGGGTTAAAGTTAGGGTACGTGTTAGGGTTAGGGTTAGGGTACGGGTTAGGGTTAGGATAAGGGTTAGGGTACTGATACGGGTTAGGGTTAGGGTTAGGGTATGTGTTAGGGTTAGGGTTAGGGAATAGCGTTAGGGTTAGGGTACGGCTTAGGGTTAGGGTACGTGTTAGGGTTAGGGTACGGGTTAGGGTTAGGGTTAGTGGTTAGGGTTAGGGTTAGGGTTAGGGTTAGGGTTAGTGTACGGGTCAGGGTTAGGTTACGGGTTAGGTTTGGGTTAGGGTTATGGTTAGGGTTAGCGTACGGGTTAGGTTTAGGGTTAGGCTTAGGGTTAGGGTTAGGGTACGGGTTAGGGTTAGGGTACGGGTTAGGGTTAGGTTTAGGGTTAGGGTTAGGGTAAGGGTACGGTTTAGGGTTCGGGTTAGGGTTAGTGTTAGGGTACGGGTTAGGGTTAGGGTTAGGATTAGGGTTAGGTTACGGGTTAGGGTTAGGGTTAGGTTAGAGTACGTGGTAGGGTTAGGGTTAGGGTACGGGTTAGGGTTAGGGTACGGGTTAGGGTTAGGGTTAGGTTTCGGGTTAGGGTTAGGGTTAAGGTTATGGTACGTGTTAGGGTTATGGTTAGTGTTAGGGTTAGGGTTAGGATTAAGGGTTAGTGTTAGGGTTAGGGTAAGGGTTAGGGTTAGTGTACGGTTTAGGGTACGGGTTAGGGTTAGGGTTAGGGTTAGGGTACGGGTTAGGGTTAGGATTATGATACGGTTTAGGGTTAGGGTACGGTTTAGGGTTAGGGTTAGGGTTAGGGTACGGGTTAGGGTTAGGGTACGGGTTAGGGTTAGGGTTAAGGTACGGGTTAGGTTTAGGGTACGGGTTAGGGTTAGGGTTAGGGTTAGGTTTAGGGTACGGGTTAGGGTTAGGGTTAGGGTACGAGTTAGGGTTAGGTTTAGGGTTACGGTTAGGGTACGGGTTAGGGTTAGGGTTAGGGTACGGGTTAGGGTTAGGGTTAGGGTTAGGGTTAGGCTACGTGGTATGGTTAGGGTTAGGGTACGGGATAGGGTTATGGTACGGGTTAGGGTTAGGTTTAGGGTACGGGTTAGGTTTAGGGTTAGGGTTAGGGTTAGGTTTAGGGTACGTGTTAGGGTTATGGTTAGGGTTAGGGTTAGGGTTAAGGGTTAGGGTTAGGGTTAGTGTAAGGGTTAGGTTTAGGGTACGGTTTAGGGTACAGTTTAGGGTTAGGGTTAGGGTTAGGGTATGGGTTAGGGTTAGGATTAGTGTACGGTTTAGGGGTAGGGTACGGTTTAGGGTTAGGGTTAGGGTACGAGTTAGGGTTAGGGTTAGGGTTAGGGTACGGGTTAGGTTTAGGGTTAGGGTACGGGTTATGGTTAGGGTTAGGGTTAGGGTTAGGGTTAGGCTACGGGTTAGGGTTAGGGTTAGGTTTAGGGTTAGTGTTAGGGGTTAGGTGTTAGGGTGAGGGTTAGGGTTAGGGTTAGAAGTTAGGGGTAGGGTTAGGGTTAGGGTTATGGTTAGGGTTAGGGTTAGGGTACGGGTTAGGGTTAGGTTTAGGGTTAGTGTTAGGGTTAAGGGACGGGTTAGGGTTAGGATTAGGGTTAGGGTTAGGGTTAGGGCTTGGAGGTTAGGGTTAGGGTTAGGGTTAGGGTTAGTGTTAGGGTATGGGTTAGGGTTAGTGTTAGGGTTAGGATTAGGGTAGGGTACGGGTTAGGTTTAGGGAAGGGTTAGGGTTAGGGTACGGTTTAGGGTACGGGTTAGGGTACGGGTTAGGTTTAGGGGTAACATTCGGGTTAGAGTTAGGTTTAGTGTTAGGGTTAGGGTACGGGTTAGGGTACGGGTAAGGGTACGGGTTAGGGTTAGGGTACGGGTTAGGGTTAGGGTTAGGGTTAGGGTGCGGTTTAGGGTTCAGGTAAGGGTTAGGGTTAGGTTTAGGGTACGGGTTAGGGTTAGGGTTAGGGTTAGGGTTAGGTTACGGGTTAGGGTTAGGGTTAGGGTTAGGATTAGGTTACGGGGTAGGGTTAGGGTTAGGGTACGGGTTAGCGTTAGGGTACGGGTTAGGGTTAGGGTTAGGGTTAGGGTTAGGGGCTAGGGGTTAGGGTTAGGGTTAGGGTTAGGGTTAGGTTACGGGTTAGGGTTAGGGTTAGGGTTAGGATTAGGTTACGGGGTAGGGTTAGGGTTAGGGTACAGGTTAGCGTTAGGGTACGGTTTAGGGTTAGGGTTAGGGTTGGGGTACGGGTTAGGGTTAGGGTACTGTTTAGGGTTAGGGTTAGGTTTAGGGTTAGGGTACGGTTTAGGGTTAGGGTTAGGGTACGGGTCATGGTTAGGGTTAGGTTTAGAGTTAGGGTTAAGGTTAGGGTACGGGTTAGGGTTAGGTTTAGGGGTTAGGGTTAGGGTTAGGGTTAGTGTTAGGGTACGGGTTAGGGTTAGTGTTAGGGTTAGGGTTAGGTTCAGTGTTAGGGGTTAGTGTTAGGGTTAGGGTTAGGGTACGGGTTAGGGTTAGGGTTAGGGTATGGGTTAGGTTTAGGGTACGGGTTAGGGTTAGGTTTAGGGTTAGCGTTAGGGTAAGTGTTAGAGTTAGGGTTAGTGTTAGGGTTAGGGTTAGGGTACGGGTTAGGGTTAGGGTTAGGGTACGGGTTAGGGTTAGGTTACGGGTTAGGGTTAGGGTCGGGTTAGGGTACGGGTTAGTGTTAGGGTTAGGGTTAGGGTTAGGTTAAGGGTTAGGGTTAGGGTACGGGTTAGGGTTAGAGTTAGGTTACGGGTTAGGGTTAGGGTTAGGGGTTAGGGTTAGGGTTAGTGTACGGGTTAGGGTTAGGGTATGGGTTAGGGTTAGAGTTAGGGTTAGGGTTAGCGTACGGGTTAGGGTTAGGTTTAGGGTTAGGGTTAGGGTACGTGTTAGGGTTAGGGTACGGGTTAGGGTTAGGTTTAGAGTTAGGGTTAGGGTTAGGAAAGGGTTAGGGTTAGGGTTAGCGTTAGGGTTAGGGTACGGGTTAGGGTTAGGTTTAGGGTACGGGTTAGGGTTAGGGTTAGGGTTAGGGTTTAGGGGTTAGGGTTAGGGTTAGGGTTTGCGTTAGGGTTAGGGTACGGGTTAGGGTACGGGTTAGGGTTAGGGTACGGGTTAGGGTTAGGGTTAGGGGTTAGGGTTAGGGTTAGGGTTAGGGTTAGGTTTGGGTATGGGTTAGGGTTAGGGTACGGGTTAGGGTTAGGGTTAGGTTTAGGGTTAGGGTTAGGGGCTAGGGGTTAGGGTTTGTGTTAGGGTTAGGGTACGGGTTATCGTTAGGGTTAGGGTATGGGTTAGGGTTAGGGTTAGGGTTAGGGTTAGGGTACGGGTAAGGGTTAGGGTAAATGTTAGGGTTAGGGTTAGGTGTTAGGGGTTAGGGTTAGGGTTAGGGTTAATGTTAGGGTTAGGTTACGGGTTAGGGTACGGGTTAGGGTTAGGGTACAGGTTAGTGTTAGGGTTAGGTTTAGGGTTAGGGTTAGGGTTAGGGTACGGGTTAGGGTACGGGTTAGGGTTAGGGTACGGGTTAGGGTTAGGGTACGGGTTAGGGCCCGGGTTAGGTTTAGGGTTAGGGTCAGGGTTAGGGTATGGTTTAGGGTTAGGGTACGGGTTAGGGTTACGGTTAGGGTTAGGTTTAGTGTACGGCTTAGGGTTAGGGTTTGGGTAGGGGTTAGGGTTAGGGTTAGGGTTAGCGTTAGGTTACGGGTTATGGTTAGGGTTAGGTTTAGGGTTAGGGTTAGGGTTAGGGTACGGGTTAGGGTTATGGTTATTTTACGGGTTAGGGTTAGGGTACGAGTTAGGGTTAGGGTTAGTGTTAGGGTTAGCGTTAGTGTACGGGTTAGGGTTAGGTTTAGGGTTATGGGTTAGAGTTAGAGTACAGGTGAGGGTTAGGTTTAGGGTTAGGGTACGGGTAAGGGTTAGGGTTAGGGTTAGTGTTAGGGTTAAGGTACGGGTTAGGGTTAGGGTTAAGGTTAGGGTTAGTGTTAGGTTACGGGTTAGGGTTAGGGTACGGGTTAGGGTTAGTGTTAGGGTTAGGGTTAGGGTTAGGGTACGGGTTAGGGTTAGGTTACGGGTTAGGGTTAGTGTTAGGGTTAGGGTTAGGGTGAGGGTACGGGTTAGGTTTAGGTTTAGGGTTAGGGTTAGGGTACGGGTTAGGGTACGGTTTCGGTTAGGGTTAGGGTTAGGGTACGGGTTAGGGTTTGGGTACGGGTTAGGTTTAGGGTTAGGGTTTGGGGTAGGGTTAGGGTACGGGTTAGGGTACGGGTTAGGGTTAGGTTTAGGGTTAGGGTTAGGTTACGGGTTAGGGTTAGGGTTAGGGGTTAGGTTTAGGGTTAGTGTTAGGGTTAGGTTTGTGTATGGGTTAGGGTTAGGGTACGGGTTAGGGTACGGGTTAGGTTTAGTTTTAGGGTTAGGGGCTAGGTGTTAGGGTTAGGGATAGGGTACGGGTTATGGTTAGGGTTAGGGTACGGGTTAGGGTACGGGTTAGGGTTAGGTTTAGGGTACGGGTTAGGGTTAGGTTTAGGGTTAGGGTTAGGGTTAGGAGTTAGGGGTTAGGGTTAGGGTTAGTGTTAGGGTTAGGGTACGGGTTAGGGTACGGGTTAGGGTTAGGGTACGGGATAGAGTTAGGGTTAGGGTTAGGGTTAGGTTTAGGGTACGGGTTAGGGCCCGGGTTAGGGTTAGGGTTAGGGTTATGGTTAGGGTACGGTTTAGGGTTAGGGTTTGGGTTAGGGTTAGGGTACGGGTTAGGGTTAGGGTAAGGGTTAGGGTTACGGTTAGGGTTAGGGTACGGTTAGGTTTAGGGTTAGGGTTACGGTTAGGGTTAGGGTTAGGGTTAGGTTTAGGGTTAGGTTTAGGGTACGGGTTAGGGTTAGGGTTAGGGTATGGGTTAGGGTTAGGGTTAGTGTTAGGGTACGGTTTAGGGTTAGGGTACGGCTTAGGGTTAGGGTTAGGGTTAGGGTTAGGGTACGGGTTAGGGTTAGGGTACGGGTTAGGGTTAGGGTTAGGGTTAGGTTTAGGGTACGGGTTAGGGTTAGGGTTAGGGTACGGGATAGGGTTAGGTTTAGGGTTAGGGTTAGGGTACGGGTTAGGGTTAGGGTACGGGTTAGGGTTAGGGTTAGGGTTAGGTTACGTGTTAGGGTTATGGTTAGTGTTAGGGTTAGGGTTAGGGTTAAGGGTTAGGGTTAGGGTTAGGGTAAGGGTTAGGGTTAGGGTACGGTTTAGGGTACGGGTTAGGGTTAGAATTAGGGTTAGGGTTAGGGTTAGGGTTAGGGTACGGGTTAGGGTTAGGGTACGGGTTAGGGTTAGGGTTAGGGTTAGGTTACGTGTTAGGGTTATGGTTAGGGTTAGGGTTAGGGTTAGGGTTAAGGGTTAGGGTTAGGGTTAGGGTAAGGGTTAGGGTTAGGGTACGGTTTAGGGTACGGGTTAGGGTTAGAATTAGGGTTAGGGTTAGGGTATGGGTTAGGGTTAGGATTAGGGTACGGTTTAGGGTTAGGGTACGGTTTAGGGTTAGGGTTAGGTTAGGGTACGGGTTAGGGTTAGGGTACGGGTTAGGGTTAGGGTTACGGTATGGGTTAGATTTAGGGTACGGGTTAGGGTTAGGGTTAGGGTTAGGTTTAGGGTACGGGTTAGGGTTAGGGTTAGGGTACGGGTTAGGGTTAGGGTTAGGGTTACGGTTAGGGTACGGGTTAGGGTTAGGGTTAGGGTACGGGTTAGGGTTAGGGTTAGGGTTAGGGTTAGGGTACGTGGTATGGTTAGGTTTAGGGTACGGGGTAGGGTTAGGGTACGGGTTAGGGTTAGGGTTAGGGTACGGGTTAGGGTTAGGGTTAGGGTTAGGTTTAGGGTACGTGTTAGGGTTATGGTTAGGGTTAGGGTTAGGGTTAGGGTTAGGGTACGGGTTAGGGTTAGGGTTAGGGTACGGCTTAGGGTTAGGGTACGGTTTAGGGTTAGGTTTAGGTTTATGGTACGGGTTAGGGTTAGGGTACGGGTTAGGGTTAGGGTTAGGGTACGGGTTAGGGTTAGGGTACGGGTTAGGGTTAGGATTAGGGTTAGGGTTAGGGTACGGGTTAGGGTTAGTGTTAGGGTACGGGTTAGGTTAAGTGTTAGGGTTAGGGTTAGTGTACGGGTTAGGGTTAGGGTACGGGTTAGGGTTAGGGTTAGGGTTAGGGTTAGTGTTAGGGTTAGCGTACGGGTTAGGGTTAGGGTTAGGGTACGGGTTAGGGTTAGGGTACGGGTTAGGGTTAGGGTTAGTGTTAGCGTACGGGTTAGGGTTAGAGTACGGGTTAGGGTACGGGTTAGGGTTAGGGTTAGGGTTAGGGTACGGGTTAGGGTTAGGGTACAGGTTAGGGTTAGGGTTAGGGTACGGGTTAGGGTTAGGGTTAGGGTACGGTTTAGGGTTAGGGTTAGGGTACGTGTTAGGGTTAGGGTTATGGTTAGGGTACGGGTTGGGGTTAGGGTTAGGGGTTAGGGTTAGGGTACAGGTTAGGGTTAGGTTTAGGGTTAGGGTACGGGTACGGGTTAGGGTTAGGGTTAGTGTTATGGTTAAGTTATGGGTTAGGGTTAGTGTTAAGGTTAGGGTTAGGGTTAGGGTACGGGTTAGTGTTAGGGTACGGGTTAGGGTTAGTGTTAGGGTTAGGGTTAGGTTTAGGGTACGGGTTAGGTTTAGGGTTAGGGTTAGGGTTAGGGTACGGGTTAGGGTACGGGTTAGGGTTAGGGTTAGGGTTAGAGTACGGGTTAGGGTATGGGTTAGGGTTAGGGTACGGGTTGTGGTTAGGGTTTGGGTTGGGGTTAGGGTTTGGGTACGGGTTAGGGTTAGGGTTAGGGTTTGGGGTAGGGTTAGGGTACGGGTTAGGGTACGGGTAGGGTTAGGGTTAGGGTTAGGGTTAGGGTTAGGGTTTGGGTACGGATTAGGGTAGGGTTAGGGTTAGGGGTAGGATTAGGGTACGGGTTAGGGTACGGGTTAGGGTTAGGGTTAGGGTTACGGTTAGGGTACGGGTTAGGGTTAGGGTTAGGGGTTAGGGTTAGGTTTAGGGTTAGGGTTAGGTTTGGGTATGGGTTAGGGTTAGGGTACGGGTTAGGGTTAGGGTTAGGGGTTAGGGTTAGGGTTAGGGTTAGTGTTAGGTTTGGGTATGGGTTAGGGTTAGGGTACGGGTTAGGGTTAGGGTTAGGGTTAGGGTTAGGGGCTAGGGGTTAGGGTTAGGGTTAGGGTTAGGGTACGGGTTATGGTTAGGGTTAGGGTACGGGTTGGGGTTAGGGTTAGGGTTAGGGTTTGGGTACGGATTAGGGTAGGGTTAGGGTTTGGGGTAGGATTAGGGTACGGGTTAGGGTACGGGTTAGGGTTAGGGTTACGGTTAGGGTACGGGTTAGGGTTAGGGTTAGGGGTTAGGGTTAGGGTTAGGGTTAGGGTTAGGTTTGGGTATGGGTTAAGGTTAGGGTACGGGTTAGGGTTAGTGTTAGTGTTAGGGTTAGGGGCTAGGGGTTAGGGTTAGGGTTAGGGTTAGGGTACGGGTTATGGTTAGGTTTAGGTTATGGGTTAGGTTTAGGGTTAGGGTTAGGGTTATGGTTAGGGTACGGGTTAGGTTTAGGTTTAGGGTTAGGTTTAGGGTTAGGGTTTAGGGGTTAGTTTTAGGGTTAGGGTTAGTGTTAGGGTTAGGGTTATGGTACGGGTTAGGTTTAGGGTACGGGTTAGTGTTAGGGTTAGGGTTAGGGTTAGTGTTAGGGTTAGGGTTAGCGTACGGGTTAGGGTACAGGTACGGGTTAGGGTATGGGTTAGGGTTAGGGTACGGGTTAGGGCCCGGGTTAGGGTGAGGGTTAGGGTTAGATTTAGGGTACGGTTTAGGGTTAGGGTTTGGGTTAGGGTTAGGGTACGGGTTAGGGTTAGGGTACGGGTTAGGGTTACGGTTAGGGTTAGGGAACGGTTAAGGTTTAGGGTTAGGTTTACGGTTAGTGTTAGGGTTACCGTACGGGTTAGGGTTAGTTTTAGGGTACAGGTTAGGGTTAGGGTACGAGTTAGGGTTAGTGTTAGGGTAGGGGTTAGGGTTAGGGTTAGGGTTAGGGTTAGGGTACGGGTTATGGTTAGTGTTAGGTGTAGGGTTAGGGTTAGGGTTATGGTACGGTTTAGGGTTAGGTTATTGTACGGGTTAGGGTTAGGGTACGGGTTAGGGTTAGGGTTAGTGTTAGGTTTAGCGATAGGGTACGGGTTAGGGTTAGAGTTAGGGTTAGGGGTTAGGGTTAGGGTACAGGTTATGGTTAGGTTTAGGGTTAGGGTTAGGGTTAGGGTATGGGTTAGGGTTAGGGTACGGGTTAGGGTTAGGGTTAGGTTTAAGGAACGGGTTAGGGTACGGGTTAGGGTTAGGGTTAGGGTTAGTGTACGGATTAGGGTACGGGTTAGGGTTAGGGTTAGGGTACGGGTTGTGGTTAGGGTTAGGGTTAGGGTTAGGGTTTGGGTACGGGTTAGGGTTAGGGTTAGGGTTTGGGGTAAGGTTAGGGTAAGGGTTAGGGTACGGGTTAGGGTTAGGATTAGGGTTAGGGTTAGGGTACGGTTTAGGGTTAGGTTTAGGGGTTAGGGTTAGGGTTAGAGTTAGGGTAATCTTTGGGTATGGGTTAGGGTTAGGGTACGGGTTAGGGTTAGGGTACGGGTTAGGGTTAGGGTCTAGGGGTTAGGGTTAGGTTTAGGGTTAGGTTTAGGGTACGGTTTAGGGTTAGGCTACGGGTTAGGGTTAGGGTTAGTGTTAGGTTTAGGGTTAGGAAAGGGTTAGGGTTAGGATTAGGGTTAGGGTTAGGGTTAGGGTACGGGTTAGGGTTAGGGTTCGGGGTTAGGGTTAGGGTACGGGTTAGGGTTAGGGTTAGGGTTAGGGTTAGGGTTAGGATTAGGTTTAGGGTTAGGGTACGGGTTAGGATTAGGGTTAGGGTTAGTGTTAGGGTTGAAGAACGGGTTAGGATTAGGGTTAGGATTAGGGTTAGGATTAGGGTTAGGCTACGGGTTAGGTTTAGGGTAAGGATTAGGGTTAGGGTACGGGTTAGGGTACGGGTTAGGGTTAGGGTTAGGGTTAGGGTACGGGTTAGGGTTAGGGTTAGGGTTAGGGTACGGGTTAGGGTTAGGTTAGGGTTAGGGTTAGGGTTAGGGTTACGGTACGGGTTAGGTTACGGGTTAGGGTACGG
Source organism: Urocyon cinereoargenteus (assembly GCA_032313775.1). NCBI lineage: Eukaryota > Metazoa > Chordata > Mammalia > Carnivora > Canidae > Urocyon > Urocyon cinereoargenteus. Next base: position 6,152,194 of record JAVLSZ010000035.1, read on the forward strand.
GTTAGGGTTAGGGTTCGGTTTATGGTTAGGGTTAGGGTTAGGGTTAGTGTGCGGTTTAGGGTTCAGGTTACGGTTAGGGTTAAGGTTAGTGTTAGGGTTAGGGTTCGGGTTAGGGTACGGGTTAGGGTTAGTGTTAGGTTACGGGTTAGGGTTAGGGTTAGTGTTAGGATTAGGGTACGGGGTAGGGTTCGGGTTAGGGTACGGGTTAGGGTTAGGGAACGGGTAATGGTTAGGGTTAGGCTACGGGTTAGGTTTAGGGTTAGGGTACGTGTTAGGGTACGTGTTAGGGTTGGGGTTAGGGTTAGGGTTAGAGGTTAGGGTTAGGGATAGGGTTAGGGTAAGGATTAGGGTACGGGTTAGGGTACGGGTTAGGGTTAGGGTTAGGGTTAGGGTACGGTTTAGGGTTAGGGTTAGGGTACGTTTTAGGGTTAGGGTACGGTTTAGGGTACGGGTTAGGGTTAGGGTTAGGGTACGGGTTAGGGTTAGGGTTAGGGTACGGGTTAGGTTTAGGGTACGAGTTAGGTTTAGGGTTAGGGTTAGGGTTAGAGGTTAGGGTTAGGGATAGGGTTAGGGTAAGGATTAGGGTACGGGTTAGGGTACGGGTTAGGGTTAGGGTTAGGGTTAGGGTACGGTTTAGGGTTAGGGTTAGGGTACGTTTTAGGGTTAGGGTACGGTTTAGGGTACGGGTTAGGGTTAGGGTTAGGGTTAGGGTACGGGTTAGGGTTAGGGTTAGGGTACGGGTTAGGTTTAGGGTACGAGTTAGGTTTAGGGTTAGGGTTAGGGTTAGTGTTAGGGTTAGGGTACGGGTTAGGTTTAGGGTTAGGGTACGGGTTAGTGTTAGGGTACGGATTAGGGTTAGGGTTAGGGTACAGGTTAGGGTTAGGGTTAGGGTTTAGGGTTAGGGTTTGTGTTAGGGTTAGGTTTAGGGTACGGGTTAGGGTTAGGGTACGGTTTAGGGGTAGGTTTAGAGTTAGGGTTAGGGTTAGCGTACGGGTTAGGGTTAGGGTTAGGTTTAGGGTTAGGTTTAGGGTACTGTTTAGGGTTAGGCTACGGGTTAGGGTTAGGGTTAGGGTTATGTTTAGGGTTAGGAAAGGGTTAGGGTTAGGGTTAGGGTTAGGGTACGGGTTAGGGTTAGGGTAGGGTTAGGGTTAGGTTTAGGGTTAGGATACGGGTTAGGGTACGGGTTATGGTTAGGGTTAGGGTTACGGTTAGGGTTAGGGTACAGGTTAGGGTTAGTGTTAGGGTTAGGGTTAGGGTTAGGGTACGGGTTAGGGTTAGTGTACGGGTTAGTGTTAGGGTTAGGGTTAGGGTTAGGGTTAGGGTACGTGTTAGGGTTAGGATTAGGGTTAGGGTTAGGGTACCGGTTAGGGTTAGGGTACGGGTTAGCGTTAGGATACGGGTTAGGGTACGGGTAAGGGTTAGGGTACGTGTTAGGGTTAGGATTAGGGTTAGGGTTAGGGTACCGGTTAGGGTTAGGGTACGGGTTAGCGTTAGGATACGGGTTAGGGTACGGGTAAGGGTTAGGGTACGGGTTAGGGTTAGTGTTAGGGTTAGGGTTAGGGTAGGGTACGGGTTAGGGTTAGGGTTAGGGTTAGTGTTAGGGTATGGGTTAGGGTTAGTGTTAGGGTTAGGATTAGGGTTAGGGTACGGGTTAGGTTTAGGGAAGGGTTAGGGTTAGGGTACGGTTTAGGGTACGGGGTAGGGTACGGGTTAGGTTTAGGGTTAACATTCGGGTTAGAGTTAGGTTTAGTGTTAGGGTTAGGGTACGGGTTAGGGTACGTGTAAGGGTACGGGTTAGGGTTAGGGTACGGGTTAGGGTTAGGGTTAGGGTTAGGGTTAGGGTGCGGTTTAGGGTTCAGGTTAGGGTTAGGGTTAGGTTTAGGGTACGGGTTAGGGTTAGGGTTAGGGTTAGGGTTAGGTTACGGGTTAGGGTTAGGGTTAGGGTTAGGATTAGGTTACGGGGTAGGGTTAGGGTTAGGGTACGGGTTAGCGTTAGGGTACGGGTTAGGGTTAGGGTTAGGGTTAGGGTTAGGGGCTAGGGGTTAGGGTTAGGGTTAGGGTTAGGGTTAGGTTACGGGTTAGGGTTAGGGTTAGGGTTAGGATTAGGTTACGGGGTAGGGTTAGGGTTATGGTACGGGTTAGCGTTAGGGTACGGTTTAGGGTTAGGGTTAGGGCTGGGGTACGGGTTAGGGTTAGGGTACTGTTTAGGGTTAGGGTTAGGTTTAGGGTTAGGGTACGGTTTAGGGTTAGGGTTAGGGTACGGGTCATGGTTAGGGTTAGGTTTAGAGTTAGGGTTAGGGTTAGGGTACGGGTTAGGGTTAGGTTTAGGGGTTAGGGTTAGGGTTAGGGTTAGTGTTAGGGTACGGGTTAGGGTTAGTGTTAGGGTTAGGGTTAGGTTCAGTGTTAGGGGTTAGTGTTAGGGTTAGGGTTAGGGTACGGGTTAGGGTTAGGGTTAGGGTATGGGTTAGGTTTAGGGTACGGGTTAGGGTTAGGTTTAGGGTTAGCGTTAGGGTAAGTGTTAGAGTTAGGGTTAGTGTTAGGGTTAGGGTTAGGGTACGGGTTAAGGTTAGGGTTAGGGTACGGGTTAGGGTTAGGTTACGGGTTAGGGTTAGGGTCGGGTTAGGGTACGGGTTAGTGTTAGGGTTAGGGTTAGGGTTAGGTTAAGGGTTAGGGTTAGGGTACGGGTTAGGGTTAGAGTTAGGTTACGGGTTAGGGTTAGGGTTAGGGGTTAGGGTTAGGGTTAGTGTACGGGTTAGGGTTAGGGTATGGGTTAGGGTTAGAGTTAGGGTTAGGGTTAGCGTACGGGTTAGGGTTAGGTTTAGGGTTAGGGTTAGGGTACGTGTTAGGGTTAGGGTACGGGTTAGGGTTAGGTTTAGAGTTAGGGTTAGGGTTAGGAAAGGGTTAGGGTTAGGGTTAGCGTTAGGGTTAGGGTACGGGTTAGGGTTAGGTTTAGGGTACGGGTTAGGGTTAGGGTTAGGGTTAGGGTTTAGGGGTTAGGGTTAGGGTTAGGGTTTGCGTTAGGGTTAGGGTACGGGTTAGGGTACGGGTTAGGGTTAGGGTACGGGTTAGGGTTAGGGTTAGGGGTTAGGGTTAGGGTTAGGGTTAGGGTTAGGTTTGGGTATGGGTTAGGGTTAGGGTACGGGTTAGGGTTAGGGTTAGGTTTAGGGTTAGGTTTAGGGGCTAGGGGTTAGGGTTTGTGTTAGGGTTAGGGTACGGGTTATCGTTAGGGTTAGGGTATGGGTTAGGGTTAGGGTTAGGGTTAGGGTTAGGGTACGGGTAAGGGTTAGGGTAAATGTTAGGGTTAGGGTTAGGTGTTAGGGGTTAGGGTTAGGGTTAGGGTTAATGTTAGGGTTAGGTTACGGGTTAGGGTACGGGTTAGGGTTAGGGTACGGGTTAGTGTTAGGGTTAGGTTTAGGGTTAGGGTTAGGGTTAGGGTACGGGTTAGGGTACGGGTTAGGGTTAGGGTACGGGTTAGGGTTAGGGTACGGGTTAGGGCCCGGGTTAGGTTTAGGGTTAGGGTCAGGGTTAGGGTACGGTTTAGGGTTAGGGTACGGGTTAGGGTTACGGTTAGGGTTAGGTTTAGTGTACGGCTTAGGGTTAGGGTTTGGGTAGGGGTTAGGGTTAGGGTTAGGGTTAGCGTTAGGTTACGGGTTATGGTTAGGGTTAGGTTTAGGGTTAGGGTTAGGGTTAGGGTACGGGTTAGGGTTATGGTTATTTTACGGGTTAGGGTTAGGGTACGAGTTAGGGTTAGGGTTAGTGTTAGGGTTAGCGTTAGGGTACGGGTTAGGGTTAGGTTTAGGGTTATGGGTTAGAGTTAGAGTACAGGTGAGGGTTAGGTTTAGGGTTAGGGTACGGGTAAGGGTTAGGGTTAGGGTTAGTGTTAGGGTTAAGGTACGGGTTAGGGTTAGGGTTAAGGTTAGGGTTAGTGTTAGGTTACGGGTTAGGGTTAGGGTACGGGTTAGGGTTAGTGTTAGGGTTAGGGTTAGGGTTAGGGTACGGGTTAGGGTTAGGTTACGGGTTAGGGTTAGTGTTAGGGTTAGGGTTAGGGTGAGGGTACGGGTTAGGTTTAGGTATAGGGTTAGGGTTAGGGTACGGGTTAGGGTACGGTTTCGGTTAGGGTTAGGGTTAGGGTACGGGTTAGGGTTTGGGTACGGGTTAGGTTTAGGGTTAGGGTTTGGGGTAGGGTTAGGGTACGGGTTAGGGTACGGGTTAGGGTTAGGTTTAGGGTTAGGGTTAGGTTACGGGTTAGGGTTAGGGTTAGGGGTTAGGTTTAGGGTTAGTGTTAGGGTTAGGTTTGTGTATGGGTTAGGGTTAGGGTACGGGTTAGGGTACGGGTTAGGTTTAGTTTTAGGGTTAGGGGCTAGGTGTTAGGGTTAGGGATAGGGTACGGGTTATGGTTAGGGTTAGGGTACGGGTTAGGGTACGGGTTAGGGTTAGGTTTAGGGTACGGGTTAGGGTTAGGTTTAGGGTTAGGGTTAGGGTTAGGAGTTAGGGGTTAGGGTTAGGGTTAGTGTTAGGGTTAGGGTACGGGTTAGGGTACGGGTTAGGGTTAGGGTACGGGATAGAGTTAGGGTTAGGGTTAGGGTTAGGTTTAGGGTACGGGTTAGGGCCCGGGTTAGGGTTAGGGTTAGGGTTAGGGTTAGGGTACGGTTTAGGGTTAGGGTTTGGGTTAGGGTTAGGGTACGGGTTAGGGTTAGGGTAAGGGTTAGGGTTACGGTTAGGGTTAGGGTACGGTTAGGTTTAGGGTTAGGGTTACGGTTAGGGTTAGGGTTAGGGTTAGGTTTAGGGTTAGGTTTAGGGTACGGGTTAGGGTTAGGGTTAGGGTATGGGTTAGGGTTAGGGTTAGTGTTAGGGTACGGTTTAGGGTTAGGGTACGGCTTAGGGTTAGGGTTAGGGTTAGGGTTAGGGTACGGGTTAGGGTTAGGGTACGGGTTAGGGTTAGGGTTAGGGTTAGGTTTAGGGTACGGGTTAGGGTTAGGGTTAGGGTACGGGATAGGGTTAGGTTTAGGGTTAGGGTTAGGGTACGGGTTAGGGTTAGGGTACGGGTTAGGGTTAGGGTTAGGGTTAGGTTACGTGTTAGGGTTATGGTTAGGGTTAGGGTTAGGGTTAGGGTTAAGGGTTAGGGTTAGGGTTAGGGTAAGGGTTAGGGTTAGGGTACGGTTTAGGGTACGGGTTAGGGTTAGAATTAGGGTTAGGGTTAGGGTTAGGGTTAGGGTACGGGTTAGGGTTAGGGTACGGGTTAGGGTTAGGGTTAGGGTTAGGTTACGTGTTAGGGTTATGGTTAGGGTTAGGGTTAGGGTTAGGGTTAAGGGTTAGGGTTAGGGTTAGGGTAAGGGTTAGGGTTAGGGTACGGTTTAGGGTACGGGTTAGGGTTAGAATTAGGGTTAGGGTTAGGGTATGGGTTAGGGTTAGGATTAGGGTACGGTTTAGGGTTAGGGTACGGTTTAGGGTTAGGGTTAGGTTAGGGTACGGGTTAGGGTTAGGGTACGGGTTAGGGTTAGGGTTACGGTATGGGTTAGATTTAGGGTACGGGTTAGGGTTAGGGTTAGGGTTAGGTTTAGGGTACGGGTTAGGGTTAGGGTTAGGGTACGGGTTAGGGTTAGGGTTAGGGTTACGGTTAGGGTACGGGTTAGGGTTAGGGTTAGGGTACGGGTTAGGGTTAGGGTTAGGGTTAGGGTTAGGGTACGTGGTATGGTTAGGGTTAGGGTACGGGGTAGGGTTAGGGTACGGGTTAGGGTTAGGGTTAGGGTACGGGTTAGGGTTAGGGTTAGGGTTAGGTTTAGGGTACGTGTTAGGGTTATGGTTAGGGTTAGGGTTAGGGTTAGGGTTAGGGTTAGGGTACGGGTTAGGGTTAGGGTTAGGGTACGGCTTAGGGTTAGGGTACGGTTTAGGGTTAGGTTTAGGTTTATGGTACGGGTTAGGGTTAGGGTACGGGTTAGGGTTAGGGTTAGGGTACGGGTTAGGGTTAGGGTACGGGTTAGGGTTAGGATTAGGGTTAGGGTTAGGGTACGGGTTAGGGTTAGTGTTAGGGTACGGGTTAGGTTAAGTGTTAGGGTTAGGGTTAGTGTACGGGTTAGGGTTAGGGTACGGGTTAGGGTTAGGGTTAGGGTTAGGGTTAGTGTTAGGGTTAGCGTACGGGTTAGGGTTAGGGTTAGGGTACGGGTTAGGGTTAGGGTACGGGTTAGGGTTAGGGTTAGTGTTAGCGTACGGGTTAGGGTTAGAGTACGGGTTAGGGTACGGGTTAGGGTTAGGGTTAGGGTTAGGGTACGGGTTAGGGTTAGGGTACAGGTTAGGGTTAGGGTTAGGGTACGGGTTAGGGTTAGGGTTAGGGTACGGTTTAGGGTTAGGGTTAGGGTACGTGTTAGGGTTAGGGTTATGGTTAGGGTACGGGTTGGGGTTAGGGTTAGGGGTTAGGGTTAGGGTACAGGTTAGGGTTAGGTTTAGGGTTAGGGTACGGGTACGGGTTAGGGTTAGGGTTAGTGTTATGGTTAAGTTATGGGTTAGGGTTAGGGTTAAGGTTAGGGTTAGGGTTAGGGTACGGGTTAGTGTTAGGGTACGGGTTAGGGTTAGTGTTAGGGTTAGGGTTAGGTTTAGGGTACGGGTTAGGTTTAGGGTTAGGGTTAGGGTTAGGGTACGGGTTAGGGTACGGGTTAGGGTTAGGGTTAGGGTTAGAGTACGGGTTAGGGTATGGGTTAGGGTTAGGGTACGGGTTGTGGTTAGGGTTTGGGTTGGGGTTAGGGTTTGGGTACGGGTTAGGGTTAGGGTTAGGGTTTGGGGTAGGGTTAGGGTACGGGTTAGGGTACGGGTAGGGTTAGGGTTAGGGTTAGGGTTAGGGTTAGGGTTTGGGTACGGATTAGGGTAGGGTTAGGGTTAGGGGTAGGATTAGGGTACGGGTTAGGGTACGGGTTAGGGTTAGGGTTAGGGTTACGGTTAGGGTACGGGTTAGGGTTAGGGTTAGGGGTTAGGGTTAGGTTTAGGGTTAGGGTTAGGTTTGGGTATGGGTTAGGGTTAGGGTACGGGTTAGGGTTAGGGTTAGGGGTTAGGGTTAGGGTTAGGGTTAGTGTTAGGTTTGGGTATGGGTTAGGGTTAGGGTACGGGTTAGGGTTAGGGTTAGGGTTAGGGTTAGGGGCTAGGGGTTAGGGTTAGGGTTAGGGTTAGGGTACGGGTTATGGTTAGGGTTAGGGTACGGGTTGGGGTTAGGGTTAGGGTTAGGGTTTGGGTACGGATTAGGGTAGGGTTAGGGTTTGGGGTAGGATTAGGGTACGGGTTAGGGTACGGGTTAGGGTTAGGGTTACGGTTAGGGTACGGTTTAGGGTTAGGGTTAGGGGTTAGGGTTAGGGTTAGGGTTAGGGTTAGGTTTGGGTATGGGTTAAGGTTAGGGTACGGGTTAGGGTTAGTGTTAGGGTTAGGGTTAGGGGCTAGGGGTTAGGGTTAGGGTTAGGGTTAGGGTACGGGTTATGGTTAGGTTTAGGTTATGGGTTAGGTTTAGGGTTAGGGTTAGGGTTATGGTTAGGGTACGGGTTAGGTTTAGGTTTAGGGTTAGGTTTAGGGTTAGGGTTTAGGGGTTAGTTTTAGGGTTAGGGTTAGTGTTAGGGTTAGGGTTATGGTACGGGTTAGGTTTAGGGTACGGGTTAGTGTTAGGGTTAGGGTTAGGGTTAGTGTTAGGGTTAGGGTTAGGGTACGGGTTAGGGTACAGGTACGGGTTAGGGTATGGGTTAGGGTTAGGGTACGGGTTAGGGCCCGGGTTAGGGTGAGGGTTAGGGTTAGATTTAGGGTACGGTTTAGGGTTAGGGTTTGGGTTAGGGTTAGGGTACGGGTTAGGGTTAGGGTACGGGTTAGGGTTACGGTTAGGGTTAGGGAACGGTTAAGGTTTAGGGTTAGGTTTACGGTTAGTGTTAGGGTTACCGTACGGGTTAGGGTTAGTTTTAGGGTACGGGTTAGGGTTAGGGTACGAGTTAGGGTTAGTGTTAGGGTAGGGGTTAGGGTTAGGGTTAGGGTTAGGGTTAGGGTACGGGTTATGGTTAGTGTTAGGTGTAGGGTTAGGGTTAGGGTTATGGTACGGTTTAGGGTTAGGTTATTGTACGGGTTAGGGTTAGGGTACGGGTTAGGGTTAGGGTTAGTGTTAGGTTTAGCGATAGGGTACGGGTTAGGGTTAGAGTTAGGGTTAGGGGTTAGGGTTAGGGTACAGGTTATGGTTAGGTTTAGGGTTAGGGTTAGGGTTAGGGTATGGGTTAGGGTTAGGGTACGGGTTAGGGTTAGGGTTAGGTTTAGGGAACGGGTTAGGGTACGGGTTAGGGTTAGGGTTAGGGTTAGGGTTAGTGTACGGATTAGGGTACGGGTTAGGGTTAGGGTTAGGGTACGGGTTGTGGTTAGGGTTAGGGTTAGGGTTAGGGTTTGGGTACGGGTTAGGGTTAGGGTTAGGGTTTGGGGTAAGGTTAGGGTAAGGGTTAGGGTACGGGTTAGGGTTAGGATTAGGGTTAGGGTTAGGGTACGGTTTAGGGTTAGGTTTAGGGGTTAGGGTTAGGTTTAGAGTTAGGGTAATCTTTGGGTATGGGTTAGGGTTAGGGTACGGGTTAGGGTTAGGGTACGGGTTAGGGTTAGGGTCTAGGGGTTAGGGTTAGGTTTAGGGTTAGGTTTAGGGTACGGTTTAGGGTTAGGCTACGGGTTAGGGTTAGGGTTAGTGTTAGGTTTAGGGTTAGGAAAGGGTTAGGGTTAGGATTAGGGTTAGGGTTAGGGTTAGGGTACGGGTTAGGGTTAGGGTTCGGGGTTAGGGTTAGGGTACGGGTTAGGGTTAGGGTTAGGGTTAGGGTTAGGGTTAGGATTAGGTTTAGGGTTAGGGTACGGGTTAGGATTAGGGTTAGGGTTAGTGTTAGGGTTGAAGAACGGGTTAGGATTAGGGTTAGGATTAGGGTTAGGATTAGGGTTAGGCTACGGGTTAGGTTTAGGGTAAGGATTAGGGTTAGGGTACGGGTTAGGGTACGGGTTAGGGTTAGGGTTAGGGTTAGGGTACGGGTTAGGGTTAGGGTTAGGTTTAGGGTACGGGTTAGGGTTAGGTTAGGGTTAGGGTTAGGGTTAGGGTTACGGTACGGGTTAGGTTACGGGTTAGGGTACGGGTTAGGGTTAGGGTTCGGTTTATGGTTAGGGTTAGGGTTAGGGTTAGTGTGCGGTTTAGGGTTCAGGTTACGGTTAGGGTTAAGGTTAGTGTTAGGGTTAGGGTTCGGGTTAGGGTACGGGTTAGGGTTAGTGTTAGGTTACGGGTTAGGGTTAGGGTTAGTGTTAGGATTAGGGTACGGGGTAGGGTTCGGGTTAGGGTACGGGTTAGGGTTAGGGAACGGGTAATGGTTAGGGTTAGGCTACGGGTTAGGTTTAGGGTTAGGGTACGTGTTAGGGTACGTGTTAGGGTTGGGGTTAGGGTTAGGGTTAGAGGTTAGGGTTAGGGATAGGGTTAGGGTAAGGATTAGGGTACGGGTTAGGGTACGGGTTAGGGTTAGGGTTAGGGTTAGGGTACGGTTTAGGGTTAGGGTTAGGGTACGTTTTAGGGTTAGGGTACGGTTTAGGGTACGGGTTAGGGTTAGGGTTAGGGTTAGGGTACGGGTTAGGGTTAGGGTTAGGGTACGGGTTAGGTTTAGGGTACGAGTTAGGTTTAGGGTTAGGGTTAGGGTTAGTGTTAGGGTTAGGGTACGGGTTAGGTTTAGGGTTAGGGTACGGGTTAGTGTTAGGGTACGGATTAGGGTTAGGGTTAGGGTACAGGTTAGGGTTAGGGTTAGGGTTATGTTTAGGGTTAGGTTTAGGGTACTGTTTAGGGTTAGGCTACGGGTTAGGGTTAGGGTTAGGGTTATGTTTAGGGTTAGGAAAGGGTTAGGGTTAGGGTTAGGGTTAGGGTACGGGTTAGGGTTAGGGTAGGGTTAGGGTTAGGTTTAGGGTTAGGATACGGGTTAGGGTACGGGTTATGGTTAGGGTTAGGGTTACGGTTAGGGTTAGGGTACAGGTTAGGGTTAGTGTTAGGGTTAGGGTTAGGGTTAGGGTACGGGTTAGGGTTAGTGTACGGGTTAGTGTTAGGGTTAGGGTTAGGGTTAGGGTTAGGGTACGTGTTAGGGTTAGGATTAGGGTTAGGGTTAGGGTACCGGTTAGGGTTAGGGTACGGGTTAGCTTTAGGATACGGGTTAGGGTACGGGTAAGGGTTAGGGTACGGGTTAGGGTTAGTGTTAGGGTTAGGGTTAGGGTAGGGTACGGGTTAGGGTTAGGGTTAGGGTTAGGGTTAGGTTTAGGGTTAGGGTATGGGTTAGGGTTAGTGTTAGGGTTAGGGTTAGGGTAGGGTATGGGTTACTGTTAGGGTTAGGGTTAGGATTAGGGTTAGGGTTAGGTTTAGGTTACGGGTTAGGATTAAGTGTTAGGGTTAGGGTTAGGTTTAGGGTACGGGTTAGGGTTAGGGTTAGGGTTAGGGTTAGGGTACGGGTTAGGGTTAGGGTTAGGGTACGGCTTAGTGTTAGGGTAAGGTTTAGGGTTAGGTTTAGGTTTATGGTACGGGTGAGGGTTAGGGTATGGGTTACGGTTAGGTTTAGGGTACGGGTTAGGGTTAGGGTACGGGTTAGGGTTAGGATTAGGTTTAGGGTTAGGGTACTGGTTAGGGTTAGTGTTAGGGTACGGGTTAGGTTAAGGGTTAGGGTTAGGGTACGGTTTAGGGTTAGGGTTAGGGTACGGGTTAGGGTTAGGGTACGGGTTAGGGTTAGGGTTAGGGTTAGTGTTAGGGTTAGCGTACGGGTTAGGGTTAGGGTTAGGGTACGGGTTAGGTTAGGGTACGGGTTAGGGTTAGGGTTAGTGTTAGCGTACAGGTTAGGGTTAGAGTACGGGTTAGGGTAAGTGTTAGGGTTAGGGTTAGGGTTAGGGTACGGGTTAGGGTTAGGGTACGGGTTAGGGTTAGGGTTAGGGTACGGGTTAGGTTTAGGGTTAGGGTACGGTTTAGGGTTAGGGTTAGGGTACGTGTTAGGGTTAGGGTTATTCTTAGGGTACGGGTTGGGGTTAGGGTTAGGGGTTAAGGTTAGGGTACAGGTTAGGGTTACGTTTAGGGTTAGGGTACGGGTTAGGGTTAGGGTTAGGGTTAGTGTTAGGGTTAAGGTACGGGTTAGGGTTAGGGTTAAGTTTAGGGTTAGGGTTAGGGTACGGGTTAGGGTTAGGGTACGGGTTAGGGTTAGTATTAGGGTTAGGGTTAGGTTTAGGGTACGGGTTAGGTTTAGGGTTAGGGTTAGGGTTAGGGTACGGGTTAGGGTACAGGTTAGGGTTAGGGTTATGTTTAGTGTACGGGTTAGGGTATGGGTTAGGGTTAGGGTAAGGGTACGGGTTGTGGTTAGGGTTAGGTTTGGGGTTAGGTTTTGGGTACGGGTTAGGGTTAGGGTTAGGGTTTGGGGTAGAGTTAGGGTACGGGTTAGGGTACGGGTTAGGGTAAGGATTAGGGTTAGGGTACGGGTTAGGGTACGGGTTAGGGTTAGGGTTAGGGTTACGGTTAGGGTACGGGTTAGGGTTAGGGTTAGGGGTTAGGGTTAGGGTTAGGGTTAGGGTTAGGTTTGGGTATGGGTTAGGGTTAGGGTACGGGTTAGGGTTAGTATTAGGGTTAGGGTTAGGTTTAGGGTACGGGTTAGGTTTAGGGTTAGGGTTAGGGTTAGGGTACGGGTTAGGGTTAGTATTAGGGTTAGGGTTAGGTTTAGGGTACGGGTTAGGTTTAGGGTTATGGTTAGGGTTAGGGTACGGGTTAGGGTTAGGGTTAGGGTTAGGGTTAAGTTTAGGGTACGGGTTAGGTTTAGGTTTGGGTTAGGGTTAGGGTTAGGGGTTAGGGGTTAGGTTTAGGGTTAGGGTTAGTGTTAGGGTTAGGGTTAGGGTACGGGTTAGGGTTAGGGTACGGGTTAGTGTTAGGGTTAGGGTTAGGGTTAGGGTTAGTGTTAGTGTTAGGGTTAGGGTACGGGTTAGGGTACGGGTACGGGGTAGGGTACGGGTTAGGGTTAGGGTACGGGTTACGGCCCGGGTTAGGTTTAGGGTTAGGGTTAGGGTTAGGGTACGGTTTAGGGTTAGGGTTTGGGTTAGGGTTATGGTACGGGTTAGGGTTAGGGTATGGGTTAGGGTTACGGTTAGGGTTAGGGTACGTGTTAGGTTTAGGGTTAGGGTTACCGTTAGTGTTAGGGTTACGGTACGGTTTAGGGTTAGGGTTAGGGTACGGGTTAGGGTTAGATTACGAGTTAGGGTTAGGGTTAGGGTAGGGGTTAGGGTTAGGGTTAGGGTTAGGGTTAGGGTACGGGTTATGGTTAGGGTTAGGTGTAGGGTTAGGGTTAGGGTTAGGGTACAGGTTAGGGTTAGGTTTAGGGTTAGGGTTAGGGTTAGGGTACGGGTTAGGGTTAGGGTACGGGTTAAGGTTAGTGTTAGGGTTAGGGTTAGGTTTAGGGTACGGGTTAGGTGTAGGGTTAGGGTTAGGGTTAGAGAACGGGTTAGGGTACGGGTTAGGGTAAGGGTTAGGGTTAGTGTACGGGTTAGGGTACGGGTTAGGGTAAGGGTTAGGGTACGGGTTGTGGGTTAGGGTTAGGGTTAGGGTTAGGGTTTTGGTACGGGTTAGGGTAAGGGTTAGGGTTTGGGTAGGGTTAGGGTACGGGTTAGGGTACGGGTTAGGGTTAGGATTAGGGTTAGGGTTAGGGTACGGGTTAGGGTTAGGGTTAGGGGTTAGGGTTAGGGTTAGGGTTAGGGTTATTTTTGGGTATGGGTTAGGGTTAGGGTACGGGTTGGGGTTAGGGTACCGGTTAGGGTTAGGGGCTAGGGGTTAGGGTTAGGGTTAGGGTTAGGGTACGGGTTATGGTTAGGGTTAGGGTACGGGTTAGGGTACGGGTTAGGGTTAGGGTTAGGGTACGGGTTAGGGTTAGGGTTAGGGTTAGGGTTAGGGTTAGGGGTTTGGGCTTAGGGTTAGTGTTAGTGTTAGTGTTAGGGTTAGGGTACGGGTTAGGGTACGGGTTAGGGTTAGGGTACGGGTTAGTGTTAGGGTTAGGGTTAGGGTTAGTTTTAGGGTACGGGTTAGGGTACGGGTTGGGTTTAGGGAACGGGTTAGGGTTAGGGTACGGGTTAGGGCCCTGGTTAGGTTTAGTGTTAGGGTTAGGGTACGGTTTAGGGTTAGGGTTTTGGTTAGGGTTAGGGTACGGGTTAGGGTTAGGGTACGGGTTAGTGTTAGGGTTAGGGTTAGGGTTAGGGGTTAGGGATTAGGGTTAGGGTTAGGGTTAGTGTTAGGGTTAGGGTACGGGTTAGGGTACGGGTTAGGGTTAGGGTACGGGTTAGTGTTAGGGTTAGGGTTAGGGATAGTGTTAGGGTTAGGGTTAGGGTACGGGTTAGGGTACGGGTACGGTTTAGGGTACGGGTTAGGGTTAGGGTACGGGTTAGGGCCCGGGTTAGGGTTAGGGTTAGGGTTAGGTTTAGGGTACGGTTTAGGGTTAGGGTTTGGGTTAGGGTTAGGGTACGGGTTAGGGTTAGGGTACGGGTTAGGGTTACGGTTAGGGTTAGGGTACGGGTTAGGTTTAGGGTTAGGGTTAGAGTTAGTGTTAGGGTTACGGTACGGGTTAGGGTTAGGGTTAGGGTTAGGGTACGGGGTAGGTTAGGGTACGGGTTAGGGTTAGGGTTAGGGTAGGGGTTAGGGTTAGGGTTAGGGTTAGGGTTAGGCTACGGGTTATGGTTAGGGTTAGGTTTAGGGTTAGGGTTAGGATTAGGGTACGGGTTAGGGTTAGGGTTATTGTACGGGTTAGGGTTAGGGTACGGGTTAGGTTTAGGGTTAGTGTTAGGTTTAGCGTTAGGGTACGGGTTAGGGTTAGGGTTAAGGTTAATGTTAGGGTTAAGGTACGGGTTTGGGTTAGGGTTAAGGTTAGGGTTAGGGTACGGGTTAGGGTTAGGGTTAGGGGTTAGGGTTAGGGTTAGGGTTAGGGTTAGGTTTGGGTATGGGTTAGGGTTAGGGTACGGGTTAGGGTTAGGGTTAGGGTTAGGGTTAGGGGCTAGGGGTTAGGGTTAGGGTTAGGGTTAGCGTACGGGTTATGGTTAGGGTTAGGGTACGGGTTAGGGTTAGGGTTAGGGTTAGGGTTAAGTTTAGGGTACGGGTTAGGGTTAGGTTTAGGGTTAGGGTTAGGGTTAGGGGTTAGGGGTTAGGTTTAGGGTTAGGGTTAGTGTTAGGGTTAGGGTTAGGGTACGGGTTAGGGTTAGGGTACGGGTTAGTGTTAGGGTTAGGGTTAGGGTTAGGGTTAGTGTTAGGGGTTAGGGTTAGGGTTAGGGTACGGGTTAGGTTTAGGGTTAGGGTTAGGGTTAGGGTACGGTTTAGGGTACGGGTTAGGGTAAGGGTTAGGGTTAGGGTACGGGTTAGGTTACGGCTTAGGGTTAGGGTTAGGGTATGGGTTGGGGTTAGGGTTAGGGTTAGGGTTAGGGTTTGGGTACGGGTTAGGTTAGGGTTAGGGTTAGGGTACGGGTTAGGGTTAGGGTGAGGGGTTAGGGTTAGGGTTAGGGTTAGGGTTATTTTTGGGTATTGGTTAGGGTTAGGGTACGGGTTAGGGTTAGGGTTAGGGTTAGGGGCTAGGGGTTAGGGTTAGGGTTAGGGTTAGGGTACGGGTTATGGTTAGGGTTAGGGTACGGGTTAGGGTTAGGGTTAGAGTTAGGGTTAGGGTACGGGTGAGGGTTAGGGTTAGGGTTAGGGTTAGGATTAGGGTTAGGGTTAGGGTTAGGGTACGGGTTAGGGTTACGGTTAGGGTTAGGGTTAGGGTACGGGTTAGGGTTAGGGTACGGGTTAGGGTTAGGGTTAGGGTAGGGGTTAGGGTTAGGGTTAGGGTTAGAGTTAGAGTACGGGTTATGGTTAGGGTTAGGTTTAGTGTTAGGGTTAGGGTTAGGGTACGGGTTAATGTTAGGGTTATTGTACGGGTTAGGGTTAGGGTACGGGTTAGGGTTAGTGTTAGTGTTAGGGTTAGCGTTAGGGTACGGGTTAGGGTTAGGGTTAGGGTTAGGGTTAGTTTTAGGGTACGGGTTAGGGTTAGGTTTAGGGTACGGGTTAGGGTTAGGGTACGGTTTAGTGTTAGGGTACGGGTTAGGGTTGGGTACGGGTTAGGGTTAGGGTTAGGGTTAGGGTACGGTTTAGGGTTAGGGTAAGTGTTAGGGTTAGAGTTAGGGTACGGGTTAGGGTTAGGGTTAGGATTAGGGTTAGGAAAGGGTTAGGATTAGGGTTAGCGTTAGGATTAGGGTACGGGTTAGGGTTAGGGTTAGGGTACGGGTTAGGGTTAGGGTTAGGGTACGGGTTAGGGTACGGGTTAGGGTTAGGGCACGGGTTTGTGTTAGGGTTAGGGTTAGGGTTCGGGTACGGATTAGGGTTAGGGTACGGGTTAGGGTACGGGTTAGGGTTAGGGTACGGGTTAGGGTTAGGGTTAGGTGTTAGGGTGAGGTTTAGGGTTAGGGATAGTTTTAGGGTACGGGTTAGGTTTAGGGTTAGGGTTAGGGTTAGGGTTAGGGTACGGGTTAGGATTAGGGTACGGGTTAGGTTTAGGGTACGGGTTAGGGTTAGGGTTAGGGTTAGGGTTAGGGTACGTGTTAGGGTTAGGGTTAGGGTTAAAGTTAGTGTACGTGTTAGGGTTAGGGTTAGGGTACGGGTTAGGGTTAGGGTACGGGTTAGGGTACGGATACGGGTTAGGGTTAGGGTTAGGGTACGTGTTAGGGTTAGGGTTAGGGAATAGCGTTAGGGTTAGGGTACGGGTTAGGGTTAGTGTACGTGTTAGGGTTAGGTTACGGGTTAGGGTTAGGGTTAGTGGTTAGGGTTAGGGTTAGGGTTAGGGTTAGGGTTAGTGTACGGGTCAGGGTTAGGGTACGGGTTAGGTTTGGGTTAGGGTTATGGTTAGGGTTAGCGTACGGGTTAGGTTTAGGGTTAGGCTTAGGGTTAGGGTTAGGGTACGGGTTAGGGTTAGGGTACGGGTTAGGGTTAGGGTACGGGTTAGGGTTAGGGTTAGGGTTAGGGTTAGGTTACGGGTTAGGGTTAGGGTTAGGTTAGAGTACGTGGTAGGGTTAGGGTTAGGGTACGGGTTAGGGTTAGGGTACGGGTTAGGGTTAGGGTAAGGTTACGGGTTAGGGTTAGGGTTAAGGTTATGGTACGTGTTAGGGTTATGGTTAGGGTTAGGGTTAGGTTTAGGATTAAGGGTTAGTGTTAGGGTTAGGGTAAGGGTTAGGGTTAGTGTACGGTTTAGGGTACGGGTTAGGGTTAGGGTTAGGGTTAGGGTACGGGTTACGGTTAGGATTAGGGTACGGTTTAGGGTTAGGGTACGGTTTAGGGTTAGGGTTAGGGTTAGGGTACGGGTTAGGGTTAGGTTACGGTTTAGGGTTAGGGTTAAGGTACGGGTTAGGTTTAGGGTACGGGTTAGGGTTAGGGTTAGGGTTAGGTTTAGGGTACGGGTTAGGGTTAGGGTTAGGGTACGGGTTAGGGTTAGGTTTAGGGTTACAGTTAGGGTACGGGTTAGGGTTAGGTTTAGGGTACGGGTTAGGGTTAGGGTTAGGGTTAGGGTTAGGGTACGTGGTATGGTTAGGGTTAGGGTACGGGGTAGGGTTAGGGTACGGGTTAGGGTTAGGTTTAGGGTACGGGTTAGTGTTAGGGTTAGGGTTAGGGTTAGGTTTAGGGTACGTGTTAGGGTTATGGTTAGGGTTAGGGTTAGGGTTAGGGTTAAGGGTTATGGTTAGGGTTAGGGTAAGGGTTAGGGTTAGGGTACGGTTTAGGGTACGGTTTAGGGTTAGGGTACGGGTTAGGGTTAGGATTAGTGTACGGTTTAGAGGTAGGGTACGGTTTAGGGTTAGTGTTACGGTTAGGGTACGGGTTAGGGTTAGGGTACGGGTTAGGGTTAGGTTTAGGTTTAGGGTTAGGGTACGGGTTAGGTTTAGGGTTAGGGTACGGGTTAGGGTTAGGGTTAGGGTTAGGGTTAGGGTTAGGGTAAGGTTTAGGGTTAGGTTTAGGGTACGAGTTAGGGTTAGGGTTAGGGTTAGGGTTAGGGTTAGGGTTAGGGTTAGGGTTACGGTTAGGTTTAGGGTACGGGTTAGGGTTCGGGTTAGGGTTAGGGTACGGGTTAGGTTTAGGGTTAGGGTACGGGTTATGGTTAGGGTTAGGGTTAGGGTTAGGGTTAGGCTACGGGTTAGGGTTAGGGTTAGGTTTAGGGTTAGTGTTAGGGGTTAGGTGTTAGGGTGAGGGTTAGGGTTAGGGTTAGAGGTTAGGGGTAGGGTTAGGGTTAGGGTTATGGTTAGGGTTAGGGTTAGGGTACGGGTTAGGGTTAGGTTTAGGGTTAGTGTTAGGGTTAAGGGATGGGTTAGGGTTAGGATTAGGGTTAGGGTTAGGGTTAGGGCTTGGAGGTTAGGGTTAGGGTTAGGGTTAGGGTTAGTGTTAGGGTATGGGTTAGGGTTAGTGTTAGGGTTAGAATTAGGGTTAGGGTACGGGTTAGGTTTAGGGAAGGGTTAGGGTTAGGGTACGGTTTAGGGTACGGTTTAGGGTACGGGTTAGGTTTAGGGTTAACATTCGGGTAGGAGTTAGGTTTAGTGTTAAGGTTAGGGTACGGGTTAGGGTACGGGTAAGGGACCGGTTAGGGTTAGTGTACGGGTTAGGGTTAGGGTTAGGGTTAGGGTTATGGTTAGGGTGCGGTTTAGGGTTCAGGTTAGGGTTAGGGTTAGGTTTAGGGTACGGGTTAGGGTTAGGGTTAGGGTTAGGGTTAGGTTACGGGTTAGGGTTAGGGTTAGGGTTAGGATCAGGTTACGGGGTAGGGTTAGGGTTAGGGTACGGGTTAGCGTTAGGGTACGGGTTAGGGTTAGGTTTAGGGTTACGGTTAGGGTTAGGGTTAGGGTTAGAGGTTAGGGTTAGGGATAGGGTTAGGGTTAGGGTAAGGTACGGGTTAGGGTACGGGTTAGGGTTAGGGTACGGGTTAGGGTTAGGGTTAGGGTACGTTTTAGGGTTAGGGTACGGTTTAGGGTTAGGGTTAGGGTTGGGGTACGGGTTAGGGTTAGGGTACGGGTTAGGGTTAGGGTTAGGGTACGGGTTAGGTTTAGGGTACTGTTTAGGGTTAGTGTTAGGTTTAGGGTTATGGTACGGGTTAGGGTTAGGGTTAGGGTACGGGTCATGTTTAGGGTTAGGTTTAGAGTTAGGGTTAGGGTTAGGGTACGGGTTAGGGTTAGGTTTAGGGGTTAGGGTTAGGTTTAGGGTTAGGGTACGGGTTAGGGTTAGTGTTAGGGTTAGGGTTAGGTTCAGTGTTAGGGGTTAGTGTTAGTGTTAGGGTTAGGGTACGGGTTAGGGTTAGGGTATGGGTAAGGTTTAGGGTACGGGTTAGGGTTAGGGTTAGGTTTAGCGTTAGGGTAAGTGTTAGAGTTAGGGTTAGTGTTAGGGTTACGGTTAGGGTACGGGTTAGGGTTAGGGTACGGGTTAAGGTTAGGTTACGTGTTAGGGTTAGGGTACGGTTTAGGGTACGGGTTAGGGTTAGGGTTAGGGTTAGGGTAAGGGTTAGGGTTAGGGTACGGGTTAGGGTTAGAGTTAGGTTACGGGTTAGGGTTAGGGTAGGGGTTAGGGTTAGGGTTAGGGTTAGGGTTAGGGTTAGTGTACGGGTTAGGTTTAGGGTTCGGGTTAGGTTTAGAGTTAGGGTTAGTGTTAGCGTACGGGTTAGGGTTAGGTTTAGGGTTAGGGTTAGGGTACAGGTTAGGGTTAGGGTACGGGTTAGGTTTAGGTTTAGAGTTAGGGTTAGGGTTAGGAAAGGGTTAGGGTTAGGGTTAGTGTTAGGGTTAGGGTACGGGTTAGGGTTAGGTTTAGGGTACGGGTTAGGGTTAGGGTTAGGTTTAGGGTTAGTGTTAGGGGTTAGGTGTTAGGGTGAGGGTTAGGGTTAGGGTTAGAGGTTAGGGGTAGGGTTAGGGTTAGGGTTATGGTTAGGGTTAGGGTTAGGGTACGGGTTAGGGTTAGGTTTAGGGTTAGTGTTAGGGTTAAGGGACGGGTTAGGGTTAGGATTAGGGTTAGGGTTAGGGTTAGGGGTTGGAGGTTAGGGTTAGGGTTAGTGTTAGGTTTAGTGTTAGGGTATGGGTTAGGGTTAGTGTTAGGGTTAGGATTAGGGTTAGGGTACGGGTTAGGTTTAGGGAAGGGTTAGGGTTAGGGTACGGTTTAGGGTACGGGTTAGGGTACGGGTTAGGTTTAGGGTTAACATTCGGGTTAGAGTTAGGGTTAGTGTTAGGGTTAGGGTACGGCTTAGGGTACGGGTAAGGGTACGGGTTAGGGTTAGGGTACGGGTTAGGGTACGGGTTAGGGTTAGGGTTAGGGTGCGGTTTAGGGATCAGGTTAGGTTTAGGGTTAGGTTTAGGGTACGGGTTAGGGTTAGAGTTAGGGTTAGGGTTAGGGTTAGGTTACGGGTTAGGGTTAGGGTTAGGGTTAGGATTAGATTACGGGGTAGGGTTAGGGTTAGGGTACGTTTTTGGGTTAGGGTACGGTTTAGGGTAGGGTTAGGGTTGGGGTATGGGTTAGGGTTAGGGTACGGGTTAGGGTGAGGGTTAGGGTACGGGTTAGGGTTAGGGTACTGTTTAGGGTTAGGGTTAGGTTTAGGGTTAGGGTACGGGTTAGGGTTAGGGTTAGGGTACGGGTCATGGTTAGGGTTAGGTTTAGAGTTAGGGTTAGGGTTAGGGTACGGGTTAGGGTTAGGTTTAGTGGTTAGTGTTAGGGTTAGGGTTAGGGTTAGGGTACGGGTTAGGGTTAGGGTATGGGTTAGGTTTAGGGTACGGGTTAGGGTTAGAGTTAGGGTTAGGTTACGGGTTAGGGTACGGGTTAGGGTTAGGGTACAGGTTAGTGTTAGGGTTAGGGTTAGGGTTAGGGTTAGGGTTAGGGTACGGGTTAGGTTACGGGTTAGGGTTAGTGTACGGGTTAGGGTTAGGGTACGGGTTAGGGTTAGGGTACGGGTTAGGGTTACGGTTAGGGTTAGGGTACGGGTTAGGTTTAGGGTTAGGGTTACGGTTAGTGTTAGGTTTAGTGTACGGGTTAGGGTTAGGGTTAGGGTAGGGGTTAGGGTTAGGGTTAGGGTTAGCGTTAGGGTACGGGTTATGGTTAGGGTTAGGTTTAGGGTTAGGGTTAGGGTTAGGGTACGGGTTAGGGTTATGGTTATTTTACGGGTTAGGGTTAGGGTACGAGTTAGGGTTAGGGTTAGTGTTAGGGTTAGCGTTAGGGTACGGGTTAGGGTTAGGGTTAGGGTTATGGGTTAGAGTTAGAGTACAGGTGAGGGATAGGTTTAGGGTTAGGGTACGGGTTAGGGTTAGGGTTAGGGTTAGTGTTAGGGTTAAGGTAAGGGGTTAGGGTTAGGGTTAAGTTTAGGGTTAGGGTTAGGTTACGGGTTAGGGTTAGGGTACGGGTTAGGGTTAGTGTTAGGGTTAGGGTTAGGGTTAGGGTACGGGTTAGGGTTAGGGTACGGGTTAGGGTTAGTGTTAGGGTTAGGGTTAGGGTGAGGGTACGGGTTAGGTTTAGGTTTAGTGTTAGGGTTAGGGTACGGGTTAGGGTACGGTTTCGGTTAGGGTTAGGGTTAGGGTACGGGTTAGGGTTTGGGTATGGGTTAGGTTTAGGGTTAGGGTTTGGGGTAGGGTTAGGGTACGGGTTAGGGTACGGGTTAGGGTTAGGGTTAGCGTTAGGGTTAGGTTACGGGTTAGGGTTTGGGTTAGGGGTTAGGTTTAGGGTTAGTGTTAGGGTTAGGTTTGGGTATGGGTTAGGGTTAGGGTACGGGTTAGGGTACGGGTTAGGGTTAGGGTTAGGGTTAGGGGCTAGGGGTTAGGGTTAGGGATAGGGTACGGGATATGGTTAGGGTTAGGGTACGGGTTAGGGTACGGGTTAGGGTTAGGGTTAGTGTACGGGTTAGGGTTAGGGTTAGGGTTAGGGTTAGGGGTTAGGGGTTAGGGTTAGGGTTAGTGTTAGGGTTAGGGTAAGGTTTAGGGTACGGGTTAGGGTTAGGGTACGGGATAGAGTTAGGTTTAGGGTTAGGGTTAGGGTTAGGGTTAGGGTTAGGGTTAGGGTACGGGTTAGGGCCCGGGTTAGGGTTAGGGTTAGGGTTAGGGTAAGGTTTAGGGTTAGGGTTTGGGTTAGGGTTAGGGTACGGGTTAGGGTTAGGGTAAGGGTTAGGGTTACGGTTAGGGTTAGGGTACGGTTAGGTTTAGGGTTAGGGTTACGGTTAGGGTTAGGGTTAGGGTTAGGTTTAGGGTTAGGTTTAGGGTACGGGTTAGGGTTAGGGTTAGGGTATGGGTTAGGGTTAGGGTTAGTGTTAGGGTACGGTTTAGGGTTAGGGTACGGCTTAGGGTTAGGGTTAGGGTTAGGGTTAGGGTACGGGTTAGGGTTAGAGTTAGGTTACGGGTTAGGGTTAGGGTTAGGGGTTAGGGTTAGGGTTAGTGTACGGGTTAAGGTTAGGGTACGGGTTAGGGTTAGATTTAGGGTTAGGGTTAGCGTACGGGTTAGGGTTAGGTTTAGGGTTAGGGTTAGGGTACGGGTTAGGGTTAGGGTACGGGTTAGGGTTAGGTTTAGAGTTAGGGTTAGGGTTAGGAAAGGGTTAGGGTTAGGGTTAGCGTTAGGGTTAGGGTACGGGTTAGGGTTAGGTTTAGGGTACGGGTTAGGGTTAGGGTTAGGATTAGGGTTTAGGGGTTAGGGTTAGGGTTAGGGTTTGGGTTAGGGTTAGGGTACGGGTTAGGGTACGGGTTAGGGTTAGGGTACGGGTTAGGGTTAGGGTTAGGGTTTAGGGTTAGGGTTAGGGTTAGGGTTAGGTTTGGGTATGGGTTAGGGTTAGGGTACGGGTTAGGGTTAGGATTAGGTTTAGGGTTAGGGTTAGGGGCTAGGGGTTAGGGTTTGGGTTAGGGTTAGGGTACGGGTTATGGTTAGGGTTAGGGTATGGGTTAGGGTTAGGTTTAGGGTTAGAGTTAGGGTACGGGTAAGTGTTAGGGTAAATGTTAGGGTTAGGGTTAGGTGTTAGGTGTTAGGGTTAGGGTTAGGGTTAGTGTTAGGGTTAGGTTACGGGTTAGGGTACGGGTTAGGGTTAGGGTACAGGTTAGTGTTAGGGTTAGGGTTAGGGTTAGGGTTAGGGTTAGGGTACGGGTTAGGTTACGGGTTAGGGTTAGGGTACGGGTTAGGGTTAGGGTACGGGTTAGGGTTAGGGTACGGGTTAGGGTTACGGTTAGGGTTAGGGTACGGGTTAGGTTTAGGGTTAGGGTTACGGTTAGTGTTAGGTTTAGTGTACGGGTTAGGGTTAGGGTTAGGGTAGGGGTTAGGGTTAGGGTTAGGGTTAGCGTTAGGGTACGGGTTATGGTTAGGGTTAGGTTTAGGGTTAGGGTTAGGGTTAGGGTACGGGTTAGGGTTATGGTTATTTTACGGGTTAGGGTTAGGGTACGAGTTAGGGTTAGGGTTAGTGTTAGGGTTAGCGTTAGTGTACGGGTTAGGGTTAGGGTTAGGGTTATGGGTTAGAGTTAGAGTACAGGTGAGGGATAGGTTTAGGGTTAGGGTACAGGTTAGGGTTAGGGTTAGGGTTAGTGTTAGGGTTAAGGTACGTGTTAGGGTTAGGGTTAAGTTTAGGGTTAGGGTTAGGTTACGGGTTAGGGTTAGGGTACGGGTTAGGGTTAGTGTTAGGGTTAGGGTTAGGGTTAGGGTACGGGTTAGGGTTAGGGTACGGGTTAGGGTTAGTGTTAGGGTTAGGGTTAGGGTGAGGGTACGGGTTCGGTTTAGGTTTAGTGTTAGGGTTAGGGTACGGGTTAGGGTACGGTTTCGGTTAGGGTTAGGGTTAGGGTACGGGTTAGGGTTTGGGTATGGGTTAGGTTTAGGGTTAGGGTTTGGGGTAGGGTTAGGGTACGGGTTAGGGTACGGGTTAGGGTTAGGGTTAGCGTTAGGGTTAGGTTACGGGTTAGGGTTTGGGTTAGGGGTTAGGTTTAGGGTTAGTGTTAGGGTTAGGTTTGGGTATGGGTTAGGGTTAGGGTACGGGTTAGGGTACGGGTTAGGGTTAGGGTTAGGGTTAGGGGCTAGGGGTTAGGGTTAGGGATAGGGTACGGGATATGGTTAGGGTTAGGGTACGGGTTAGGGTACGGGTTAGGGTTAGGGTTAGTGTACGGGTTAGGGTTAGGGTTAGGGTTAGGGTTAGGGTTAGGGGTTAGGGGTTAGGGTTAGGGTTAGTGTTAGGGTTAGGGTAAGGGTTAGGGTACGGGTTAGGGTTAGGGTACGGGATAGAGTTAGGTTTAGGGTTAGGGTTAGGGTTAGGGTTAGGGTTAGGGTTAGGGTACGGGTTAGGGCCCGGGTTAGGGTTAGGGTTAGGGTTAGGGTAAGGTTTAGGGTTAGGGTTTGGGTTAGGGTTAGGGTACGGGTTAGGGTTAGGGTAAGGGTTAGGGTTACGGTTAGGGTTAGGGTACGGTTAGGTTTAGGGTTAGGGTTACGGTTAGGGTTAGGGTTAGGGTTAGGTTTAGGGTTAGGTTTAGGGTACGGGTTAGGGTTAGGGTTAGGGTATGGGTTAGGGTTAGGGTTAGTGTTAGGGTACGGTTTAGGGTTAGGGTACGGCTTAGGGTTAGGGTTAGGGTTAGGGTTAGTGTACGGGTTAGGGTTAGGGTACGGGTTAGGGTTAGGGTACGGGTTAGGGTTAGGTTTAGGGTTACGGTTAGTGTTAGGGTTAGGGTTAGAGGTTAGGGTTAGGGATAGGGTTAGGGTTAGGGTAAGGTACGGGTTAGGGTACGGGTTAGGGTTAGGGTACGGGTTAGGGTTAGGGTTAGGGTACGTTTTAGGGTTAGGGGCGGTTTAGGGTTAGGGTTAGGGTTGGGGTACGGGTTAGGGTTAGGGTACGGGTTAGGGTTAGGGTTAGGGTACGGGTTAGGGTTAGGGTACTGTTTAGGGTTAGGGTTAGGTTTAGGGTTATGGTACGGGTTAGGGTTAGGGTTAGGGTACGGGTCATGGTTAGGGTTAGGTTTAGAGTTAGGGTTAGGGTTAGGGTACGGGTTAGGGTTAGGTTTAGGGGTTAGGGTTAGGGTTAGGGTTAGGGTACGGGTTAGGGTTAGTGTTAGGGTTAGGTTTAGGTTCAGTGTTAGGGGTTAGTGTTAGTGTTAGGGTTAGGGTACGGGTTAGGGTTAGGGTATGGGTTAGGTTTAGGGTACGGGTTAGGGTTATGGTTAGGGTTAGCGTTAGGGTAAGTGTTAGAGTTAGGGTTAGTGTTAGGGTTAGGGTTAGGGTACGGGTTAGGGTTAGGGTACCGGTTAGGGTTAGGTTACGTGTTAGGGTTAGGGTACGGTTTAGGGTACGGGTTAGGGTTAGGGTTAGGGTTAGGGTAAGGGTTAGGGTTAGGGTACGGGTTAGGGTTAGAGTTAGGTTACGGGTTAGGGTTAGGGTAGGGGTTAGGGTTAGGGTTAGGGTTAGGGTTAGGGTTAGTGTACGGGTTAGGGTTGGGGTTCGGGTTAGGTTTAGAGTTAGGGTTAGTGTTAGCGTACGGGTTAGGGTTAGGTTTAGGGTTAGGGTTAGGGTACAGGTTAGGGTTAGGGTACGGGTTAGGGTTAGGTTTAGAGTTAGGGTTAGGGTTAAGAAAGGGTTAGGGTTAGGGTTAGTGTTAGGGTTAGGGTACGGGTTAGGGTTAGGTTTAGGGTACGGGTTAGGGTTAGGGTTAGGGTTAGGGTTTAGGGGTTAGGGTTAGGGTTAGGGTTTGGGTTAGGGTTAGGGTACGGGTTAGGGTACGGGTTAGGGTTAGGGTACGGGTTAGGGTTAGGGTTAGGGTTTAGGGTTAGGGTTAGGGTTAGGGTTAGCTTTGGGTATGGGTTAGGGTTAGGGTACGGGTTAGGGTTAGGGTTAGGGTTAGGGTTAGGGTTAGGGGCTAGGGGTTAGGGTTTGGGTTAGGGATAGGGTACGGGTAATGGTTACGGTTAGGGTATGGGTTAGGGTTAGGGTTAGGGTTAGGATTAGGGTACGGGTAAAGGTTAGGGTAAGGGTTAGGGTTAGGGTTAGGTGTTAGGGTTTAGGGTCAGGGTTAGGGTTAGTGTTAGGGTTAGGTTACGGGTTAGGGTACGGGTTAGGGTTAGGGTACGGGTTAGTGTTAGGGTTAGGGTTAGGGTTAGGGTTAGGGTACGTGTTAGGGTACGGGTTAGGGTTAGGGTATGCGTTAGGGTTAGGGTTAGGGTACGGGTTAGGTTTAGGGTACGGGTTAGGGTTAGGGTTAGGGTTAGGTTTAGGGTACGGGTTAGGGTTAGGGTTAGTGTACGGGTTAGGGTTAGGTTTAGGGTTACAGTTAGGGTACGGGTTAGGGTTAGGGTACGGGTTAGGGTTAGGGTTAGGGTTAGGGTACGTGGTATGGTTAGGGTTAGGTTACAGGGTAGGTTTAGGGTACGGGTTAGGGTTAGGGTTAGGGTACGGGTTAGGGTTAGGGTTAGGGTTAGGTGTAGGGTACGTGTTAGGGTTATGGTTAGGGTTAGTGTTAGGGTTAGGGTTAAGGGTTAGGGTTAGGGTTAGGGTAAGGGTTAGGGTTAGGGTACGGTTTAGGGTACGGGTTAGGGTTAGGGTTAGGGTTAGGGTACGGGTTAGGGTTAGGATTAGGGTACGGTTTAGGGGTAGGGTACGGTTTAGAGTTAGGGTTACGGTTAGGGTACGGGTTAGGGTTAGGGTACGGGTTAGGGTTAGGTTTAGGTTTAGGGTTAGGGTACGGGATAGGGTTAGGGTTAGGGTACGGGTTAGGATTAGGGTTAGGGTTAGGGTACGGTTTAGGGTTAGGTTTAGGGTACGAGTTAGGGAAGGGTTAGGGTTAGGGTTAGGGTTAGGATTACGGTTAGGTTTAGGGTACGGGTTAGGGTACGGGTTAGGGTTAGGGTACGGGTTAGGTTTAGGGTTAGGGTACGGGTTATGGTTAGGGTTAGGGTTAGGGTTAGGCTACGGGTTAGGGTTAGGGTTAGGTTTAGGGTTAGTGTTAGGGGTTAGGTGTTAGGGTGAGGGTTAGGGTTAGGGTTAGAGGTTAGGGGTAGGGTTAGGGTTAGGGTTAGGGTTAGGGTTAGGGTTAGGGTACGGGTTAGGGTTAGGTTTAGGGTTAGTGTTAGGGTTAAGGGACGGGTTAGGGTTAGGATTAGGGTTAGGGTTAGGGTTAGGGGTTGGAGGTTAGGGTTAGGGTTAGGGTTAGGTTTAGTGTTAGGGTATGGGTTAGGGTTAGTGTTAGGGTTAGGATTAGGGTTAGGGTACGGGTTAGGTTTAGGGAAGGGTTAGGGTTAGGGTACGGTTTAGGGTACGGGTTAGGGTACGGGTTAGGTTTAGGGTTAACATTCGGGTTAGAGTTAGGGTTAGTGTTAGGGTTAGGGTACGGCTTAGGGTACGGGTAAGGGTACGGGTTAGGGTTAGGGTACGGGTTAGGGTTAGGGTTAGGGTTAGGGTTAGGGTGCGGTTTAGGGATCAGGTTAGGGTTAGGGTTAGGTTTAGGGTACGGGTTAGGGTTAGAGTTAGGGTTAGGGTTAGGGTTAGGTTACGGGTTAGGGTTAGGGTTAGGGTTAGGATTAGATTACGGGGTAGGGTTAGGGTTAGGGTACGTTTTTGGGTTAGGGTACGGTTTAGGGTAGGGTTAGGGTTGGGGTATGGGTTAGGGTTAGGGTACGGGTTAGGGTGAGGTTTAGGGTACGGGTTAGGGTTAGGGTACTGTTTAGGGTTAGGGTTAGGTTTAGGGTTAGGGTACTGGTTAGGGTTAGGGTTAGGGTACGGGTCATGGTTAGGGTTAGGTTTAGAGTTAGGGTTAGGGTTAGGGTACGGGTTAGGGTTAGGTTTAGTGGTTAGTGTTAGGGTTAGGGTTAGGGTTAGGGTACGGGTTAGGGTTAGTGTTAGGGTTAGGGTTAGGTTCAGTGTTAGGGGTTAGTGTTAGGGTTAGGGTTAGGGTACGGGTTAGGGTTAGGATTAGGGTATGGGTTAGGTTTAGGGTACGGGTTAGGGTTAGAGTTAGGGTTAGCGTTAGGGTAAGTGTTAGAGTTAGGGTTAGTGTTAGGGTTAGGGTTAGGGTACGGGTTAGGGTTAGGGTTAGGGTACGGGTTAGGGTTAGGTTACGGTTTAGGGTTAGGGTACGGGTTAGGGTACGGGTTAGGGTTAGGGTTAGGGTTAGGGTTAGGGTAAGGGTTAGGGTTAGGGTACGGGTTAGGGTTAGAGTTAGGTTACGGGTTAGGGTTAGGGTTAGGGGTTAGGGTTAGGGTTAGTGTACGGGTTAAGGTTAGGGTACGGGTTAGGGTTAGATTTAGGGTTAGGGTTAGCGTACGGGTTAGGGTTAGGTTTAGGGTTAGGGTTAGGGTTCGGGTTAGGGTTAGGGTACGGGTTAGGGTTAGGTTTAGAGTTAGGGTTAGGGTTAGGAAAGGGTTAGGGTTAGGGTTAGCGTTAGGGTTAGGGTACGGGTTAGGGTTAGGTTTAGGGTACGGGTTAGGGTTAGGGTTAGGGTTAGGGTTTAGGGGTTAGGGTTAGGGTTAGGGTTTGGGTTAGGGTTAGGGTACGGGTTAGGTTACGGGTTAGGGTTAGGGTACGGGTTAGGGTTAGGGTTAGGGTTTAGGGTTAGGGTTAGGGTTAGGGTTAGGTTTGGGTATGGGTTAGGGTTAGGGTACGGGTTAGGGTTAGGATTAGGTTTAGGGTTAGGGTTAGGTGCTAGGGGTTAGGGTTTGGGTTAGGGTTAGGGTACGGGTTATGGTTAGGGTTAGGGTATGGGTTAGGGTTAGGTTTAGGGTTAGGGTTAGGGTACGGGTAAGTGTTAGGGTAAATGTTAGGGTTAGGGTTAGGTGTTAGGGGTTAGGGTTAGGGTTAGGGTTAGTGTTAGGGTTAGGTTACGGGTTAGGGTACGGGTTAGGGTTAGGGTACAGGTTAGTGTTAGGGTTAGGGTTAGGGTTAGGGTTAGGGTTAGGGTACGGGTTAGGGTACGGGTTAGGGTTAGGGTACGGGTTAGGGTTAGGGTACGGGTTAGGGCCCGGGTTAGGGTTAGGGTTAGGGTTAGGGTTAGGGTACGGTTTAGGGTTAGGGTACGGGTTAGGGTTACGGTTAGGGTTAGGGTACGGGTTAGGTTTAGGGTTAGGGTTACGGTTAGTGTTAGGTTTAGTGTACGGGTTAGGGTTAGGGTTAGGGTAGGGGTTAGGGTTAGGGTTAGGGTTAGCGTTAGGGTACGGGTTATGGTTAGGGTTAGGTTTAGGGTTAGGGTTAGGGTTAGGGTACGGGTTAGGGTTATGGTTATTTTACGGGTTAGGGTTAGGGTACGAGTTAGGGTTAGGGTTAGTGTTAGGGTTAGCGTTAGGGTACGGGTTAGGGTTAGGGTTAGGGTTATGGGTTAGAGTTAGAGTACAGGTGAGGGATAGGTTTAGGGTTAGGGTACGGGTTAGGGTTAGGGTTAGGGTTAGTGTTAGGGTTAAGGTACGGGTTAGGGTTAGGGTTAAGTTTAGGGTTAGGGTTAGGTTACGGGTTAGGGTTAGGGTACGGGTTAGGGTTAGTGTTAGGGTTAGGGTTAGGGTTAGGGTACGGGTTAGGGTTAGGGTACGGGTTAGGGTTAGTGTTAGGGTTAGGCTTAGGGTGAGGGTACGGGTTAGGTTTAGGTTTAGTGTTAGGGTTAGGGTACGGGTTAGGGTACGGTTTCGGTTAGGGTTAGGGTTAGGGTACGGGTTAGGTTTTGGGTATGGGTTAGGTTTAGGGTTAGGGTTTGGGGTAGGGTTATGGTACGGGTTAGGGTACGGGTTAGGGTTAGGGTTAGCGTTAGGGTTAGGTTACGGGTTAGGGTTTGGGTTAGGGGTTAGGTTTAGGGTTAGTGTTAGGGTTAGGTTTGGGTATGGGTTAGGGTTAGGGTACGGGTTAGGGTACGGGTTAGGGTTAGGGTTAGGGTTAGGGGCTAGGGGTTAGGGTTAGGGATAGGGTACGGGATATGGTTAGGGTTAGGGTACGGGTTAGGGTACGGGTTAGGGTTAGGGTTAGTGTACGGGTTAGGGTTAGGTTAGGGTTAGGGTTAGGGTTAGGGGTTAGGGGTTAGGGTTAGGGTTAGTTTTAGGGTTAGGGTAAGGGTTAGGGTACGGGTTAGGGTTAGGGTACGGGATAGAGTTAGGGTTAGGGTTAGGGTTAGTGTTAGGGTTAGGGTTAGGGTACGGGTTAGGGCCCGGGTTAGGGTTAGGGTTAGGGTTAGGGTAAGATTTAGGGTTAGGGTTTGGGTTAGGGTTAGGGTACGGGTTAGGGTTAGGGTAAGGGTTAGGGTTACGGTAAGGGTTAGGGTACGGTTAGGTTTAGGGTTAGGGTTACGGTTAGGGTTAGGGTTAGGGTTAGGTTTAGGGTTAGGTTTAGGGTACGGGTTAGGGTTAGGGTTAGGGTATGGGTTTGGGTTAGGTTTAGTGTTAGGGTACGGTTTAGGGTTAGGGTACGGCTTAGGGTTAGGGTTAGGGTTAGGGTTAGGGTACGGGTTAGGGTTAGGGTACGGGTTAGGGTTAGGGTTAGGGTTAGGTTTAGGGTACGGGTTAGGGTTAGGGTTAGGGTACGGGATAGGGTTAGGTTTAGGGTTAGGGTTAGGGTACGGGTTAGGGTTAGGGTTAGGGTACGGGTTAGGGTTAGGTTTAGGTTTAGGGTATGTGGTAGGGTTAGGGTTAGGGTACGGGTTAGGGTTAGGGTACGGGTTACGGTTAGGGTTAGGGTTAGGTTACGTGTTAGGGTTATGGTTAGGGTTAGGGTTAGGGTTAGGGTTAAGGGTTAGGGTTAGTGTTAGGGTAAGGGTTAGGGTTAGGGTACGGTTTAGGGTACGGGTTAGGGTTAGAATTAGGGTTAGGGTTAGGGTATGGGTTAGGGTTAGGATTAGGGTACGGTATAGGGTTAGGGTACGGTTTAGGGTTAGGGTTAGGTTAGGGTACGGGTTAGGGTTAGGGTACGGGTTAGGGTTAGGGTTAGGGTACGGGTTAGGTTTAGGGTACGGGTTAGGGTTAGGGTTAGGGTTAGGTTTAGGGTACGGGTTAGGGTTAGGGTTAGGGTACGGGTTAGGGTTAGGTTTAGGGTTACGGTTAGGGTACGGGTTAGGGTTAGGGTTAGGGTACGGGTTAGGGTTAGGGTTAGGGTTAGGGTTAGGGTACGTGGTATGGTTAGGGTTAGGGTACGGGGTAGGGTTAGGGTACGGGTTAGGGTTAGGTTTAGGGTACGGGTTAGGGTTAGGGTTAGGGTTAGGTTGAGGGTAAGTGTTAGGGTTATGGTTAGGGTTATGGTTAGGTTTAGGGTTAAGGGTTAGGTTTAGGGTTAGGGTAAGGGTTAGGGTTAGGGTACGGTTTAGGGTACGGGTTAGGGTTTGGGTTAGGGTTAGGGTACGGGTTAGGGTTAGGATTAGTGTACGGTTTAGGGGTAGGGTACGGTTTAGGGTTAGGGTTACGGTTAGGGTACGGGTTAGGGTTAGGGTACGGGTTAGGTTTAGGTTTAGGTTTAGGGTTAGGGTACGGGTTAGGGTTAGGGTTAGGGGTTAGGGTTAGGGTTAGGGTTAGGGTAAGGGTACGGGTTAGGGTTAGTGTTAGGGTTAGGGTTACGTTCAGTGTTAGGGGTTAGTGTTAGTGTTAGGGTTAGGGTACGGGTTAGGGTTAGGGTTAGGGTACGGGTCATGGTTAGGGTTAGGTTTAGAGTTAGGGTTAGGGTTAGGGTACGGGTTAGGGTTAGGTTTAGGGGTTAGGGTTAGGGTTAGGGTTAGGGTAAGGGTACGGGTTAGGGTTAGTGTTAGGGTTAGGGTTACGTTCAGTGTTAGGGGTTAGTGTTAGTGTTAGGGTTAGGGTACGGGTTAGGGTTAGGGTTAGGGTATGGGTTAGGTTTAGGGTACGGGTTAGGGTTAGGGTTAGGGTTAGCGTTAGGGTAAGTGTTAGAGTTAGGGTTAGTGTTAGGGTTAGGGTTAGGGTACGGGTTAGGGTTAGGGTTAGGGTACGGGTTAGGGTTAGGTTACGGGTTAGGGTTAGGGTACGGGTTAGGGTAAGGGTTAGGGTTAGGGTTAGGGTTACGGTTAGGGTAAGGGTTAGGGTTAGGGTACGGGTTAGGGTTAGAGTTAGGTTACGGGTTAGGGTTAGGGTTAGGGGTTATGGTTAGGGTTAGGGTTAGGGTTAGTGTATGGGTTAGGGTTAGGGTACGGGTTAGGGTTAGAGTTAGGGTTAGGGTTAGCGTACGGGTTAGGGTTAGGTTTAGGTTTCGGGTTAGGGTACGGGTTAGGGTTAGGGTACGTGTTAGGGTTAGGTTTAGAGTTAGGGTTAGGGTTAGGAAAGGGTTAGGGTTAGGGTTAGCGTTAGGGTTAGGGTACGGGTTAGGGTTAGGTTTAGGGTACGGGTTAGGGTTAGGGTTAGGGTACGGGTTAGGGTTAGGTTTAGGGTTACGGTTAGGGTACGGGTTAGGGTTAGCGTTAGGGTACGGGTTAGGGTTAGGGTTAGGGTTAGGGTTAGGGTACGTGGCATGGTTAGGGTTAGGGTACGGGGTAGGGTTAGGGTACGGGTTAGGGTACGGGTTAGGGTTAGGGTACGGGTTAGGGTTAGGGTTAGGGGTTAGGGTTAGGGTTAGGGTTAGGGTTAGGTTTGGGTATGGGTTAGGGTTAGGGTTAGGGGCTAGGGGTTAGGGTTTGGGTTAGGGATAGGGTACGGTTATGGTTAGGGTTAGGGTATGGGTTAGGGTTAGGGTTAGGGTTAGGGTTAGGGGCTAGGGGTTAGGGTTAGGTTTAGGGTACGGGTTAGGGTTAGGTTTAGGGTACGGGTTAGGTTTAGGGTTAGGGTACGAGTTATGGTTAGGTTACGGGTTAGTGTTAGGGTACAGGTTAGGGTACGGGTTAGGGTACGGGTTAGGGTTAGGGTTAGGGTAAGGGTTAGGTTTAGGGTACGGGTTAGGGTTAGAGTTAGGTTACGGGTTAGGGTTAGGGTTAGGGGTTAGGGTTAGGGTTAGTGTACGGGTTAGGGTTAGGGTACGGGTTAGGGTTAGAGTTAGGGTTAGGGTTAGCGTACGGGTTAGGGTTAGGTTTAGGGTTAGGGTTAGGGTACGGGTTAGGGTTAGGGTACGGGTTAGGGTTAGGTTTAGAGTTACGGTTAGGGTTAGGAAAGGGTTAGGGTTAGGGTTAGCGTTAGGGTTAGGGTACGGGTTAGGGTTAGGGTTAGTGGTTAGGGTTAGGATTAGGGTTAGTTTTGGGTATGGGTTAGGGTTAGGGTACGGGTTAGGGTTAGGGTTAGGGTTAGGGTTAGGGGCTAGGGGTTAGGGTTTGGGTTAGGGTTATGGTACGGGTTATGGTTAGGGTTAGGGTATGTGTTAGGGTTATGGTTAGGGTTAGGGTTAGGGTACGGGTAAGGGTTAGGGTAAGGGTTAGGGTTAGGGTTAGGTGTTAGGGGTTAGGGTTAGGGTTAGCGTGAGTGTTAGGGTTAGGTTACGGGTTAGGGTACGGGTTAGGGTTAGGGTACGGGTTAGTGTTAGGGTTAGGGTTAGGGTTAGGGTTAGGGTACGGGTTAGGGTACGGGTTAGGGTTAGGGTACGGGTTAGGGCCCGGGTTAGGGTTAGGGTTAGGGTTAGGGTTAGGGTACGGTTTAGGGTTAGGGTACGGGTTAGGGTTATGGTTAGGGTTAGGGTACGGGTTAGGTTTAGGGTTAGGGTTACGGTTAGTGTTAGGTTTAGTGTACGGGTTAGGGTTAGGGTTAGGGTAGGGGTTAGGTTTAGGGTTAGGGTTAGCGTTAGGGTACGGGTTATGGTTAGGGTTAGGTTTAGGGTTAGGGTTAGGGTTAGGGTACGGGTTAGGGTTATGTTTATTTTACGGGTTAGGGTTAGGGTACGAGTTAGGGTTAGGGTTATTGTTAGGGTTAGCGTTAGGGTACGGGTTAGGGTTAGGGTTAGGGTTATGGGTTAGAGTTAGAGTACAGGTGAGTGTTAGTTTTAAGGTTAGGGTACGGGTTAGGGTTAGGTTTAGGGTTACTGTTAGGGTTAAGTTACGGGTTAGGGTTAGGGTTAAGGTTAGGGTTAGGGTTAGGTTACGGGTTAGGGTTAGAGTACGGGTTAGGGTAGTGTTAGGGTTAGGGTTAGGGTTAGGGTACGGGTTAGTGTTAGGGTACGGGTTAGGGTTAGTGTTAGGGTTAGGGTACGGGTTAGGTTTAGGTTTAGGGTTAGGGTTAGGGTACGGGTTAGGGTACGGGTTCGTTTAGGGTTAGGGTTAGGGTACGGGTTAGGGTACGGGTTAGGGTTAGGGTTAGGGTACGGGTGGGGTTAGGGTTAGGGTTAGGGTTAGGGTTTGGGTACGGGTTAGGTTTAGGGTTAGGGTTTGGGGTAGGTTTAGGGTACGGGTTAGGGTACGGGTTAGGGTTAGGTTTAGGGTTAGGGTTAGGTTACGGGTTAGGGTTAGGGTTAGGGGTTAGTTTTAGGGTTAGTTTTAGGGGTAGGTTTGGGTATGGGTTAGGGTTAGGGTACGGGTTAGGGTTAGGGTTAGGGTTAGGGGCTAGGGGTTAGGGTTAGGGATAGGGTACGGGTTATGTTTAGGGTTAGGGTACGGGTTAGGGTACGGGTTAGGGTTAGGGTTAGGGTACGGGTTAGGTTTAGGGTTAGGGTTAGGGTTAGGGTTAGGGGTTAGGGGTTAGGGGTAAGGGTTAGGGTTAGTGTTAGGGTTAGGGTACGGGTTAGGGTACGGGTTAGGGTTAGGGTACGGGATAGAGTTAGGGTTAGGGTTAGGGTTAGGGTTAGGGTTAGGGTACGGGTTAGGGCCCGGGTTAGGGTTAGGGTTAGGGTTAGGGTTAGGGTACGGTTTAGGGTTAGGGTTTGGGTTATGGTTAGGGTACGTGTTAGGGTTAGGGTAAGGGTTAGGGTTACGGTTAGGGTTAGGGTTAGGGTTAGGTTTAGGGTTATGTTTAGGGTACGAGTTAGGGTTAGGGTTAGGGTATGGGTTAGGGTTAGGGTTAGTGTTAGGGTACGGGTTATGGTTAGGGTACGGGTTAGGGTTAGGGTTAGGGTTAGGGTTAGGGTACGGGTTAGGGTTAGGGTATGGGATAGGGTTAGGTTTAGGGTTAGGTTTAGGGTACGGGTTAGGGTTAGGGTTAGGGTACGGGTTAGGGTTAGGTTTAGGGTTAGGGTTAGGTTACGGGTTAGGGTTAGGGTTAGGGTACCGGTTAGGTTTAGGGTTAGGGTTAGGTTTAGGGTATGTGGTAGGGTTAGGGTTAGGGTACGGGTTAGGGTTAGGGTACGGGTTAGGGTTAGGGTTAGGGTTAGGGTATGTGTTAGGGTTATGGTTATGGTTAGGGTAAGGGTTAGGGTTAAGGGTTAGTGTTAGGGTTAGGGTAAGGGTTAGGGTTAGGGTACGGTTTAGGGTACGGGTTAGGGTTAGAATTAGGGTTAGGGTTAGGGTATGGGTTAGGGTTAGGATTAGGGTACGGTTTAGGGTTAGGGTACGGTTTAGGGTTAGGGTTAGGTTAGGGTACGGGTTAGGGTTAGGTTTAGGGTTAGGGTTAGTGTACGGGTTAGGGTTAGGTTTAGGGTACGGGTTAGGTTTAGGGTTAGGGTTAGGGTTAGGGTACGGTTTAGGGTTAGGGTTAGGGTACGCGTTAAGGTTAGGGATAGGGTTAGGGTTACGGTTACGGTTAGGGTTAGGGTACGGGTTAGGGTTAGGGTTAGGGTACGGGTTAGAGTTAGGGTTAGGGTACGGGTTATGGTTATGGTTAGGGTTAGGGTTAGGATTAGGCTACGGATTAGGGTTAGGGTTAGGTTTAGGGTTACTGTTAGGGGTTAGGTGTTAGGGTGAGTGTTAGGGTACGGGTTAGGGTTAGGGGTAGCGTTAGGGTTAGGGTTAGGGTTAGGGTACGGGTTAGGGTTAGGGTTAGGGTTAGTGTTAGGGTTAAGGTACGGGTTAGGGGTAGGATTAGGGTTAGGGTTAGGGTTAGGGGTTGGAGGTTAGGGTTAGGGTTAGGGTTAGGATTAGGGTTAGGGTACGGGTTAGGTTTAGGGTAAGGGTTAGGGTTAGGGTACGGTTTAGAGTACAGGTTAGGGTTAGGGTTAGGGTTAGGGTTAGGGTTAGGGTTCGGGTTAGGTTTAGGGTTAGTGTTAGGGTTAGGGTACGGGTTAGGGTACGGGTTAGGGTACGGGTTAGGGTTAGGGTACGGGTTAGGGTACGGGTTAGGGTTAGGGTTAGGGTTAGGGTGCGGGTTAGGGTTCGGGTTAGGGTTAGGGTTAGGGTTAGGGTTAGGGTACGGGTTAGGTTTAGGGTTAGGGTTAGGGTTAGTTTACGGGTTAGGGTTAGGGTTAGGGTTAGGATTAGGGTACGGGTTAGGGTTAGGGTTAGGGTACGGTTTAGCGTTAGGGTACGAATTAGGGTTAGGGTTAGGGTACGTGTAAGGGTTAGGGTTAGGGTACGT